>UPTC01000257.1:3390-28332 GCA_900537255.1 Acanthocheilonema viteae | reverse complement strand
ACACACACACACACACACACACACACACACATAGACATGCACAACAGATCTGTACCCATGCAAGCAGCAGCACCCCATCCATCGAGGATAATGGAGCGGTCGTCATTTCAAAACTGCCCGAAGGTTTGGTCAGCATATCTTTCTAAACAATCTTCATGATAAACTACATCTACTGCTGATTGATGTTTGGATCAAAATTTAACAAATTTCCTAAGCATTAATAATCGAATAGTAGTAAAAATTAAAGTTGAGTAATGCGTTGTTTAGCATATTTGAAAAAGTTTTTAATTATTTTTTTCAAAATGTTCAAATTTGATTTCTTCCATCACTGTTCTCTATACTTCATATAAGATTTACAAAATTTACACTGCTCGTTACAAAAACAATGGAAAATTGTGAAATCAAATCTAAAAATCAAAGCCAACCCTTCTTCAAGAGTTCAAATGCTTTTAAAAATGAAGCACGTAATCAAGACAACAGTTGCACCAATTAGTTTCTTTTTCATTATGCCGCATCATCTTTATACTCATATTATTCAATACGGATGAAATAAATAATGTGGCATTAAATCAGGTTAGCAACAGATAGCATTTTTCTATTAGCTATGAAATGTAACAAACGGTGAAAAAACAAAAACTTTGCTAGAAATACCCTCTGGAAAATCAAAAGTTTTCTCGATGACTTCAAAATATACATCGTCTTGTCAGTATTTTTAAGAAGCACTTCATTAGGAAAATAAATAATAATCGAATTTTCAACCTACTTGCAAAGTCTTAGTCCTTTAATGAGCCTCAAAGTTAGTAACAAAACAAAATTTCTAAAGAGGAAAAGTATGAAGAAAGTCTATAAATTGACAAAATATACAGTTTTCGTTATTATTTATTAACAGATAACTTAAAGATGAATTTGTGCGTCATAAATTTTGGAAAGATATAAATCAAATGAAAAAAAAAATACTGCATAATTTATAAGACTCATTTCTGAGCTAATCAATTGATTGTCGTTTCAAATCATATTCACAACTCATAATTACTCGAGATAATCGAATATCCCGCATTCCACGAAAATTTTCACTCGCTTCTGAATATCCCTCATACAAAAATATTCCTCAATGAATCGTAAATATATCCAAAGCAAATAGTTAGAGCGAATTAATTCGATCTTTATTTGTTGCAATTCAATAATATCCTAAATATCCAATCAGAATATATTTTGCAAATTCTAATGCGATGGAATTTTCATATTTGATTGGTTGTGATCTGCTACTGCTATACAACAAAAATAATTAACTACAATGAAAGAAATTTTCCAACCGAACAATTTCTTCATTCAACAATTTCATTCATTCAACAATCTTAATTTTTTTTTCTAAGATCTCTCTCACCATATAACTGCATGAAATATGTATGTAAGTCATAAAACAAGAAATAACGAAAATATCGAAATCGAATTTAATTCATAAGATAGTAGATATTTTTGGGAATGATTCAGCAGATCTTATGAAGTTTAATCTTTAGCTATTGTAATTTTTACACATAACACTAATGAGAAACTTTCCAATTAATCTTTAGCAATACAAGAGGAATGTGAAAATATTTGTGAACTGATCAAAGATAATTGCAATCTATGTTGCGATTACTTTTTACGATGGCTGAATATTTTCAGAAAACATTTATAACACCACAAACCAAACATGCAAAAAATTAAAGGCAATGATAAAAAAAATGATCGATAGTTAACCAAACCAGTTATATGAAAATTGTAAATAAATTGAAATAAGTGCAAAATGGTTCAGAAAACTAAAAACAAGAAAGGAGTAATACATTGAAAGCAAGCCTGATTTGAATACAATAAATCAAATGAATTATTTCTCGAAATTTTAAGCAAAATTGAAAGCACTATTCTTTCCATTTTTTCAGGAAGAAAAGCTAAATTGCCATATAGTAAGCTTGAAATAATCGAAATCAACAAAGAAATGTTGAAGAAAAATTCTCTTTCCCTTCTTGCAATTCTTTCTAACATATTTTTTCCTGTAACTAACTATTCTTAAACATCGAAGCACTATATCTATCATTCCTGATAACACATTTTTCATCAAAAGAAACATTTTAATAAATACCAAAAGCACTATATCTATCATTCCTGATAATAGATTTTTCAAAAAGAAATATATTTTAATAAATACCAAAAGCACTATATCTATCATTCATGATAACAGATTTTTCATTAAAAGAAACGAATATGCAAATGTTTTTGTTATATGCAAATGTTTTCGAAACTTTAAGAAAAAAAAAACTATAACTGTTGATAAAATGACCTATAGAGGAATGTATGTAGTGAAATGAACGATACGAGAATATATAAAGGAAGATATCGAGTAGTGTGAGTGGTCAATCGAGGACGAATACTCTCGTCCTTTTCATTTAACAACTGACCTCGACTATAGCGTACAGAGAGAAAGACCTTCGCGCCTCGCTCATACAGAGAAAGTTACCGCCTACAGGAAAAGAAGATGATTGAAATGAAAATGAAACAATTTTGTTTACTCATTGCCACAAATGCAGACATATTTGGACAGATATACACACACTACACAATTCACACATTACAGGTATACATTTATTGATGAATATGTTTTGGAGAGTAGCAAAAATTCATTGTACTATTTATTATCTTTTTTATGAAGTAACAATCACACACAAAAAAAAGCAATTGTTTGAAATCCATTCATTCTAGGTTAGAGTAATATTTGATACAAATAAGGCATAATATATCTGCTACGATAATTTTGTTCTACTCATTCATCTTTAGACGAATTTGATTTAAACCTAACTTTAGCATAACTTTTAATATGCAATGTAGTGATGAATATGGCATCGTAAAAGAGGAACTAAATAACAGAAAAATGATATTAGATAAGTAAGGTGAACGTTTTATGTGAGCTACAACAGGAAGCAGTTTCCCTAATTTCAACGTTACACAGTGCTTCTCTTTTTTTTTCTTATCAAATTTATAATTGAGATATTGACAATATGTGGAAATTAGCAGTACATGTAGAGTAAAATTAGCACTATATCAAAAAGCATATGCAAAATGAGAAAAGAAAAAGGAAAGAATGAATGCCTGAAGGAAGGCTTTGAGAATCATGCATTTGGAAGAAGAATATCATCAAAAAGTAACCAGAAAAAAGCATACTCATTTTTTTTTCCTTCTAGCAGATGTGCCTCATAATGACATGCTTTTTTCTCATTTATAGCAATGCTCCATCTCATATCACAATTCATAGAGAATTTCACAAATTTGAAGTTTCTGATCTTAAAGCGTCATTTTCAGTATTCATTCATATAAACTGCTATCTTTTAAGATTTCAAAGCAAATCAAATTAACAAGATCTGATTATTTGTCGAAACATCAATCAGTTCATTCAATCAGTTCAAATCAATCAGTTCATTAGCAATAATATGCAATACATATGCCTAAGATACAGGAGGTTTAATTACCAATTTTCGTTTAAATTGACATTACAGGCTCATTTTTTCATGAAAATAGGTGAAACAAAGCCATTAAACAAACTTTCAAAATAAAATATTCAAATTTAATGGCACAAGTCTCTCAGCATAATAAAAATTCTTCATCAAAACTATTAACATGTCAAAGAAAAAAATCCTAATCATCAACAACAGATTTTTTTTCTATTTCTTAAGACTTTTTATCAATTTTCCAAAAAATCAGAGAGAAGATTAGCATGCTTAAACGTACTTAAGATATCTAATTCTGCTTTTCTATTTGGAAAAAGCTTTGAACATTTAGGACATTCGTCACAGGAAGGGGCACTTTTAAAATATTACTTCATTTTCTGCGAGATTTTCAATTTTATGAGATTTACATCATTATAAACATCAAACATCAACAGAAAAATAGCATCACATTATCATTTTGTTATCGCCAAATAAATTAAATATTAGACAAGAAGCGATAAATTAAATATTAGACATAATTCCATAGACTGAGATGTGCAGTAATCAATTAATCTCCAATTATTTTTGAATTCCATGACCTCCAGTCGTGGAGATAAGTGCAAAGTTAAGAAATTGAAAAAGGCAAATAGTAAGTCTTTAAAATGACAACTTAGCTCTTTGCCTTTGATTTTTCCAGAACTGCTAGGACAACTATAAATTTATTCTATGGGTGCTAAAAATTGTCACGAGAATGAACGAGAATGAACTAGCATAATTTTTGAAGTTATGAATTTCTTAAATTTTAAATCTACAAATAGAACCATCCTATTGAAAACGCAAATTCTAATAAACTACTGTGAAAATTGTAAAAATTTCGCTTTCCTTTATCGATTTTTTCTAATATACAGGAATGTGTATGCACGATGTTCTGATCTCTAATTCTACCTTTCTTTGTGAAAACGTTAACCGAAACTGCCGCCAAGTTAAATTCGGGAATCAATTACCTTGCCATGCATGAAATATTGAAACAAGCAAGGATATTAACATATTTTTTACGTGAGCTAATGATTGTTCCATGTTTACGATTACAAAATTTGAATTCATTTCAATTGTAATGCTATCCTTATTTCCTAATCAAATAACTAACATAGGAAATTGGCTTATCTCTTCCATATTCCATTAGCTTTTACACGATGTGGACAAGTGTATTTAAATAATACATGAAATAGGATGGAAATCTAAATTTTTAAAGCAATTGTTTATGAGTTCCGTGCAGGCTTACAAGTTGTAATGTTTCCTTCTCGAAAAATCGATTATCAATACATTTTGATAACAAACGCGGAAATGTTCAAATAACTATGCCTGATTGACGATCCATTGAACTACCTTTTCGCTCCTTCCTCTCTGGCATTTTCTTATAGCAAATGAGGTATAGCTGTGATGAATTGCTATTGAAAATTAGGCTCACAGATTATATATTTTTGTAAATTACGGTAACCAACTCCACCAACAAAATTAAAAAGTATGAAATGAAAATTAAAAAGATGAGTAAGAAAGCAGAGCTAAATAAAGAGAGAATTATTACCTAAAATTGACCTATTGATTTACAATACTTCTGAAAAACGATGTTGCTTGCTACCAAAAATTATCCTACAATTATTATGATGTGACAGATCAAAGAGAATAGTTTAAAAAAAAAAAAAATTCATATAAATAACAATCGCTATACTGATTGTTAAAAATGTTTTAATAATCAATTCATGAGTAATATAGAAAATTCGAAGAATGAACAGCAAGAAAGTTAAATGAAATTACTTAAGAACCAAAAAAAAAAATCCAACGATTGTAAAATAAACAAAAATAGTGAATAAATCTAACATAACTCCCTCTCTCTCTCTCCCTTTCTCTTTCTTTTTCCCTTTCTCATTACCTTCTTATGAAGTAGAAAATTTTGTTCATATATTCATGTAAATATTAAATGATAATTAAGCAAAACCCATCCGTTTCAAAAAATTTTGCTATAACCAACGCACACGAATACCGAAAAAGGTAAATTTTCATAGAATAAATAGGGAGGCGCTTTTGCTCGCCACGGGGGGGGGGAGGGGGAGGATTTTTAAGTTCGTGATCTGAGATATTTCGGGAAATCAATGAAGTACAGGAATGAAAAAAGATGATATGAAATTTGGCAAATATAATATTTCTCGAAATACACTTCCTGAAGGAATTATTAATGATTTAAAATTACACGATGTTTAATAGTGTTACTACTTGGAAATAGAAAAAAAAAAGACAACAAAGGATGACTTGCAATCTCCAGAAGATCAAAGTTTCCACTGATCGAATAATAATATCAGTAATGCTAAGAATTAGAGAAATTTTTGTTTTTACCTAACAGAACACTAAAGTGTTAACAGAATGGTAATCATCATTAAAAAGAGTTTGCACGAAAAAAAAAAATATAATGTTGAATGCCGGAAATGAAAGATCTATTCGTGAAGCAGAATAAAAATCAAAAGTATACTGTGAAATTTGGATACAACTTAGAGTAGCATAATTTGTCAATTTTTCTTTTTTTAAATATTCCAATAAACGTAAATTATTTTGTCGAACAAATTGAATTTATTAGAAAAATCCTCTGCACTATTACATGCAAGCATTTCTTAAGATTTAAAAATTTTACCTTGCATGAATTATAGATATGAATAGAGTACAAAAATTGAAAAATAGTAAGGATATATCGAATCAAGTCTCGACATAATTCTCGACAGGTTGAATTACATCAAGTTCCCCCTCCCCCTCCGTCCACTTCCAAACATTACTAACAAATATAGGAGCAAAATTCAGCCTGATTGCATCTCCTCCATCTTACCCGATCCAATGCGTCGCGTAAGCGCACACGCACACGCACACGCCCACACCGTTGTCATGGCAACAATGAGGATAACAGTAGGGAGAGTGTAGAAAATGAAGAGAAACAGAAATCGGTTACGAGGGCTCTTCTAGTGAAGGTCGAAGGTTAAAGGTCAGATGTGTTTTATGACATTTGATAGATGTTATTGCTATCATGTTGATGTATGAATGTAATATTTTGAAATTTGAGCAATAAAAAGTAACTACGAAATCGATTGATACATTTCACCTCTGCTCCCCACATACTGATCAAAAGGCTTTTTTCATTTTTCATTCTTTCTTTCAGAGTAACAAACAATAATCATTTTGAATGTATAAGCCTATTCTAATACCGAACTTTTAGACTAGTTTTTGCAAAACTTCAGAGGTCATCCGAACCAAAAATCTTTTCCATCTTGAAGTCGTTAATTATACTTTTTACTATAAAATTCGAATTAAAATTTTGCAATATCTTTACCTAGATTCCCCTTAATGAATCTTCACATTGAGAAAAAAGAAAACTTTTGAAACTGCACTGCTATTAAAAAATAAAATCGTTGAATTTTAAATTTAAATTCAGAAATGACAGGAACTGGAGTTTTTATGAACTAATGACAATAACCAATCAATAATAGCCATAATTCCTCTCTCAATTTTTGCCTTTTTAGTTATAATTCATAATTCTTAGCAGTTCATAGCAATGATCATATTAGAGCAAATTTGAAATAATTTTAAAATCTTCAAAACTGAAATAATAAATTCTCGCCACTAATACTAAAATTATCAGCGCCGATTTATCTAATTGGATGTATTTCAACTTCCATCAATATATTTCATCACCAGAAAGGGTCATCCAAAATTATTCATAAAGCAATCATTTTAGTATTTGTCAGTTTCTTGCAGAATTAAAAGAATTGTTGGAAAATGAAACGATAATAAAAAAGCGTCGATTAAAAGTTTAAGAAAAAAACAGTGTTAATTTCAACATCGCAATAGCATTTTTAATTTGTTTTTATTTCATATTAAATAAATGAAGCATTTAAAAAAAAAAAGGTTAAATGAACAAAGCAATACTATTAAAGTAATTTGAAAACAATGATTAACTCTCTTTAATTTCGGGTAAATATTGCTCCTCAAAGTGAGATTCCCCTATGATCGTAATAGCGGTCACCTATTACTGATCAATACCGATAAGAAATTGACCATTAAGCTACTTTTCCATCTTCTTATGAAAGTTTGATGATAGAGAGTAAAAATTGATGAAAGATAAATTAACTACATTAGACGAGATTGATTTCTAATTGAGCAATTAAGAGTTAAGTAAATTTTGATCTATAATTACTTAGCCAGCAATTTAGATCAACTGATTTAAAATGGAGGAAAACATTGAATTCCGATATTAGAGGATCCTGTATGTTATGTAATAAAATTACAATATGGGAAAAACTCAGAATTCCCATATTTTACTCACTAATTAACTCATCCATTCTCATATTTGCTCGATTTCCGTTCCTTCATTATCACTCATTGAATTCAAACATTTTATCACTGTTATCTTTTATCCTCATGTTCACGAGATCGGAATTTTTCATAGCGTTGTCGCAAAATGTTAACGTTTTCGATGATCGCGTATTTTGGTAAAGAAAAAAAAGAAAGGCTTGGCTAAAAGAAAAAGTTATTGGGATGGGGAGGATTTTTCCTCTGGAATTTGGGAGGAACGGGGAATAATTTGCTACAAGTTAATTCTGCGTGTATTTTTTAGACGTAACTTAATTACGTGACAAATTTTTCACAGTCCTAAAAATTTTAGCAGGAAGAGATGAGAAGAAATGGCAAGCTAAGTTTGGTTCTTTTTTTTTTGAAATTTTTTTTTCTAATCTCATAATGACCATTTGAATATCACTGCTAGAATTAAGGTTCCACGATTTAGTTTAAGCATAAAATGTTAAATCGTGGTAAATTGTTAGAGTAGTCCTTATGATGCTTAATTGAAATTGATGTAGTTTGTAGATATCACATGCTTTCACTGAACGTATTGTTTATGCTCTGTTATTTTGACATTTTTATTTGCGCATCTATTTCAGGTGTATTCACGTATTAAACGAATAACGCACATGTGGCTGATCGGGTTTTAATTTCTTTTCGGTGCAGAATACAGATGTGTTTCCCTAATTATTGTGAAATCTAATTTAAGAGAAGGCATTAACGTAAGTACTTCAAATCAGCAGTATCAATTGCTGTTTTGATGAGGAAAACTGTAATGGAAAGCGCTTTTGGTATTTCTATGGCTTTTAATGTTTAAAGTTTATTCTACTCATTATGATGAATAGAATTCTTATGCTGATAATACAAAAGGAAACCATTATATAATATAATAGTTAGGAGAGAAAATTGCTATTTGTTTATTCAAATAAATAATATCGCATGAAAGAGTTAGATAGGTCGTTCATGAAGTATCTTTTCTTGCATGCATGTTGCCTTGTTTAAGAATACTTTCTTAAGCATTTTCATTTTTGTCTATTGGAATTTGATCAAAGATTCAGAAATCTATCATATTATTAATTTTCCATTATCTGCGATGTTGTTTGAGAAATATCAAAAATTAATAAGATTTCAAACTCAATACAGCTTGTACATTGAACTTTAGAGTATGATTTTAAGAGATAGTGGCAACAGTTGGACGAAACAGTTAGTTATCAGAAATTAATACCAAACTGCGATTTGTAAGCTACAACAATAAATCATGCTTCGTAGAAAATGCTGTTCTTAAGAGATGATAACTAATAAGACTTAAATTTATTAATGTTTTAAGATAATAAGAATGTTAAAGGAGGAAATTATAGGTGTTGATATTAATAAATGATGAACAAGGAATGTGTGTTAATCGAAATATAAAATAGTCACCAATATTTCAAGATTGATTCAAATAGATTTTTGTCTGAATTGCTAATTAACTTGCGAAAATTAGGTGCAACTGAGAATTGTCAGTGCAGTGATTCACTTAAGGAAATACTTATTATAAATTGAGTTTTTATTGAGGGATAAAATAGAAAAAGATAATCTCATCTCACTATTGAATTTTCGTCAGGATTAAGGATTGTGAAGATATGTCGGTTTGCGAAATACTCCTTGTCTGCATTATTTCTCAACTTTGTTATTTCTAGGGACAGTTCGCCGATGCATAGGGCTACTTTCGGCCATTGTTTTCGGGTAAGTTTATATGACCTGGAATGATTTCATGAATGACATTGTAAGTGTCTATTGCATATATATAATTACACTGCTTTCGGGAGATATATTTCTCCAGATAAGAAGTGACACTTTTGGTGATATGTCAGTAGTGCTTCTAAATAGAAAACATTAAATAGCTGTTGGGAGAAGGAAGTCATAACTGAAAAAGTCCATGTTGGCCCTTTTATTGAAAATTTGGGGGAATAAAAATTCTTCAATATTTTTTGATCTTTAAAAGTTAAATACATTTAAAGTTTTTCTAAACATTCCTTTAAAACAAATTTTTAATTCTACTTAAATCCTGAATGCATAGTGAAATGGTAGTGATATATCAATTCAATTAAAATTGTTCTTTTTAGCGTACCTTAGCAGTTGGAGCGGGTAGTATATCGATTGTTGGTGCTGGTTTACTATATGCATTGGAAAATGCAGTAAAAGTGGAAGCTTTTGAACATTTCCCACATCCTGCATCTTTACCATGGGATCATAAGCGAGTATTTGGTACTATTGATATGGCTTCGTATGTTTTCTTATTTTCTTTTTTTTACCCTATTTCTTTTTTTTATTTTTTATTTAACTTGATGAATACTATAAATATTAGATGGAAAAGGTTAACAAAATTTGCTGGAGTTTGAGGTATTTGTATCTGCCTTAGCTCATCCGATGGAACATTGTTTTAAACTGTATTAATCTCGTGAAATTAAAAATAATGAATAAATTCTCAAGAGGGAAAAAATTTTCTAATCATTAAAAAATTTCCGAACTTTCTGTACATAAAAATTTGAACACGAAAAATGTTTTCAAAAAACGATACTTACTGATTATGTTGAAATTTTTAAGATTTTTGAAGTGACGTAACTTGTTTAAATATTTCACTTGCAGTGCACGTCGTGGTTACGAAGTATACAAGCAAGTATGTAAGGCTTGTCACTCTATGAAATGGATAGCATATCGTCATTTAGTTGGAAATATTATGACCGAAGAAGAAGCAAAAGCTGAAGCTGCTGCTGTTACCGTGCCTGACATCGACGAATCTGGTATATGATAATTTTCATGTTGTACTTATCTGGTGGCTGTACATTAAGTGTCATAGATTGCTCGAACTTCTCAGAGTTTTTTATTACATAATTACCACGTATTAAGAAGATATTTTACACTTGCTTCTCTGTGTTCAGAGAATTCCCGATTACCGGCCAGACTTATTTCAGGAAATGCAATTGAGCGGCCAGGTGATTTAAATGATCATTTGCTATCACCCTACCCGAATGTTGCTGCAGCAAAAGCTGCAAACGGTGGTGCTTTCCCACCCGATCTTTCGATGTTATTGCTCACACGAGAAGGTGCTGAAGATTATGTTTTCTCATTATTAACTTCATACGTCGATACGCCAGCTGGCGTGAAGGTTTGATTTTCATAAGATCCCACTATTCAGAAATCATTCAAATTTCAATCTGAAAGTTATATAAACTGGTTTACGGAAATCATTTTCGTGTCATATAGTAAAGTAATGAAATTATTTTTGCTGAATTTATGGTGATACTTAGAATCTGGATTTCAATTCGAAATATCCAGACATCGGAGTTTTGGATTATCATAATTCATTTTTAGTTGGATGAAGGAAAGTACTATAATCCCTATTTTCCTGACGGTGTTATTAGTATGCCACAGCAACTGTTCGATGGTGGTATTGAGTATAAAGATGGGACACCAGCAACTGCTAGTCAGCAAGCAAAAGATGTGTGCACATTTATGCGCTGGACAGCGGAACCCTTCTATGAGAAAAAGAAGAGGCTGCTGTTAAAGGTAACTTAATTTTAGCATGTACTGGAAAACAGGAAAAACTAAGATTTTAAGAAATAAAGTAATAAAGCGTACAGGAAAACTAAGATTTTAAGAATAAAGTAATAAAGCTTTCTTCGAAACCAAACTCTAAGCAACATTGATATTATAACAAGATAGAGTTCAAATAAACGTAGCAGATAGTTACCTGCTATTTTTCGCTGATGCAAAAAAGCAGATGAATCGTCCTCGTTAGCATTCTTTCAATTTTTCTTCAAAAAATTCTCAGCATCTTTCTAAATATTCATGTCAAGTTTATTCGACTTTTTCCTGTTATCTGTTTCTATATAGTGAGAAAGGAAAGATAAGATTCAATTCCAAGTTCACACTGATAGAAGATTCAACCATAGATCCAAATTAGCATGAAAATTAAATTGATTGCTTTCATATATGTCACAGTACGTAGTAGGATGGTTTTCAAATTTCTAAGTTTGTAAACTGTTTTAAACTTATACATCTACTTACTACTTTGGTGATTTGTACTATGTTCGGAACACACTTATCGAAGTAAAATACCAGATTTGATACCAACAATACAATAAAACGATCAGACTGAATGGATGTCAGCACTAAACAATTTTTTTAAATAATTTCAGTCATTGCTGTTCCTGCCATTGCTAACATTCGTGCTGCTATACGGCAAACGACATGCATGGACGTACATAAAGGGACGAAAGAGTATGTGGAAGACAGTAAAGGGACGCGAAAGACCGACAAACAAAAGCAATTGAGCAATCAATCTACTCATTGATGTCCAAAACTGGGCATTATAAATAGGAACAAGAAGTAAGGCGTAGAATTGGTATATAAGCTAGAAAAATTGGTATATAAACTATCATGGCTTTCTAACCATTTCATTATACAGCAACGATGCTAGAAATCCATACTAAACTATTCCCTGAGTTAGTTATTTCCTGCAATAAACAATTGTCTTCCCATTTTAGTATGTGATGCTCTACTGATGAAAAAAAAAGAATGCCAGTTTCTGACATTCTTTGTTTTTTTCGTTAACATGAAATTATAACTTATTTGTGCTTTGCTAAGTAAGATGCTTTCTAAACTTTATAGATTGTCAGTTCTAGGGATTCAGTATAGCACATTTTCATGTATGCAGAACTGCTTTTTGATTTTTTTGACTTTCATAAACCTTTTTTAGACTGATTTCTTTTACCCTTGCATACTCCAATGAACCTTTTTATATTGCAGTTTTTGATCAAGATTTGTTAGTAGACAATGTTTACAATATCTGAAGGTGTGACAATATTTATCAGGTGACAAGACAAAGTATTATTCTGTATGTATAATTTTATTTTCATAATTGCTAAGTGCATATAATTGTTCTTTTGGGTCGCTGATGTTTCTGCTGACATCTTATACACAATCCGAGTGCACAATCTTCTTTCACATTTTCGTGGTTACCCGCCTTCAAAACCTCATTTTTTTATAATTCATGATGAGGAAGTGTGATAGTATTTGAAGTATTGTCTGAAGTTGTAGTTTGCTAAATTTAATGTTAAATTTTGTTGTATACAATTCAGAAGAGATATTCTACTGTTGTTTACACATTCAAGTGAAACGTTATGATAATCCATGCAGTATTTTCTTCAATTGAATTCTAGGATTTTCAAGAAATGGAATAGGAGGAGAAGGAAAACCTTGAAACGTGAGGAATGCACAATGAATTCCACATTGGGTACTGTATGTTTGTCACAGTCATATCTCACTTGGTTGAGTTATTTAGCTATTCGTATTATATATTTAACTTTAAATATGAATGCGAATTTAAATATAATAGGATATGAACTTTCCCTAATTCTACACCCATTCAAATACTTAACCATCACCTTATTAATATATTAATAATTGTTTCCTTTTACGATACCAAGTTCTAATTGCTGACTTTAAACAGTGGCACGTAAATTAAAAGTAATAATTGAAAATTTCGACTGTTAGTTAATTTGGAAGAAAACTAATGATATTAGTCTGTCAAAAAGCGTTCTATTCCATAAAATAGTTTATATTTTAGCATTATATTAAAGCTTTCATAATGAATATTGCAAAACATTCAGATACAAATAGTTGATTTCAGAGAAGGAAGAGATTTTCAATGGCGTTATTTAAATGCGTTCATCATCATGTACTTGAATAAATTTTAGTTGTAACCCAAGCAATAAGCTCTGAATAGGAATTCCAAGAAAACTTTTGGGATCCTCCATAGTTTAACTATAAAGTTCCTGATTTTTTCGTAGCATTTCTCTGATACAGCTTCTGAATAGTGTGTGGCTAGCTAAATACGCTTCTACGTGGCCCATCCCTTTGATCATCTGCAAATATCAGATTAGTTTCAATTCTATAAATTTTCAGAAAAAAAACCTACTAGGCTAGAATAATTATTAAACAAAAATAGTGCTATATTGATTTTAATTTTTTTTTCGAAAAATTGAACGATCCAAGGTCCAAGAGAAATCGGAATTCGATAAAGTCTCCCACTTACCTCTACAGTTGTTCCAGGCCAAACTTGCTGCATTGTAGGTACTCCAGTTCGGATAACGTAGCCGTCATTTTCAGCGATAATATTCTTTACGAGTCTGGTATCCTTCGGAGTGGGATAATTGCACAGATTGGTAAATTCTTCCATCAGCACATACATAAACTGTAGTTTGAAAGAACCTTGATAATGGAGTGGAAAATGGGACGTTGATAGGATATGCTCTCAGAAATGTGAAAGGTAAAAAATTGTGCATCGAAATAAATTTAGTATAAAAAGAAGAAGCAAGAAACCTACGCATTTCGCAGCGTTAAAAGGTGAATCGTCATCTAATTTCTTCTCCATTTCATAAGATTTGTCGAGCCAGTCGCAATCCGATATCTGTCGAATTCCTTCTCGAAATTGTTTGGACAGCAATTCCATTGTTAGCACATCCCAGGAGACCGATTTCGACAATGTGCCCTAGGAAATTCAATCAGAAGGTAGTTTTTTTTGAAAGTGCAAAATTTTAAATCCAAATCACGAATGACTCATAAAACGTAGGAAGTAATATTACCTGGACGAAAACGGTTGAGGCTGTAGTCCATGAGAGACAAGGTATTAGTGCAACAGGTTCTGGGGAGTTTGTACAAGCCAAACAAGCCATATGGCCACCCATTGATACACCAGCTAAACCAACAGGCCAGTAGCCTTGCTCTCTTGCCCATTTCAATAAAAAATTGCATTCCGCAACCAACGCACCACCCATAATAAATAGATCAGAAACGTTAACAAGACTTGACCTATAATGCCATAAGTAAAATTTATATCGTTCTATGCATCTTAGCATAAGTCAGCAGGCTTTCTTATCTTTTCAAAAAACCATATAAAGTTTTGATTCTTATAGTGTTTATGAAAGTAATTCCTTTGATAAATACCATACCTAAATTGATCCCGTGGTTTTCTGGACCCGTAGAATGGGTTTTGCAGTAAAATTGAGCTTATGTTACTTTTCATCAAGTTATTTGCGAAGCCAAATTCACGCCTACGGAAAATTGAAAGAGCATTAGATAAATGAAACTTTTAGTGAATATTATTCATAAATTTCTAAAAGATTTATTCGATTTCCCATTAGGATTCAAACATTGTTACATCATTTCACGCATGCACATTATTTCTTGCTTTTACACCAGTCTTTAAATCATCTAATATAATTTTGTGAAGAGAAAATCAGGAAACAAACCTGAAATAAGTGTGATCTCCAGTACCGGCAAGATGAATTACCAAAGCATGCTTTACTCTTGAGAATTTCCCACGCCATGTAGCTTGCCCAACATTGCCAGGTAACAAATCAGGAAACATAAATGCTAACGGACTCAGGAAATAACCTTCCACATAGCGATTACCATTTCTCGTAGCTTCCTATTCAAATTAAATTCCCAATTTTTCGTGTGTCATGTTATATGGTATTCAGTGATAACTTTCCTAGACTAAATTTAACAACACGATAAGTATCATTGTACATTTTGAATTGTATCGAAAGTGGAACTCATATTTAATGCTGATAAAACACTGTACTTCAAATTTGTCCATAATATGGAGAGCTTAAGAAGTTAAACGAGATTTGAATCTAAAATTAGGATCTAAAAAATTAAAAACATACTTCTTTAGTAATAACCATTGTAGGATTTGAACGCTCCACAATTTCCATAATATGTGCTTTCGATAATACATCTCTGCGAAATTTGAGAGATCTGGAATTTGAACATAATTCAATCGACAAAAGAAATCAGAGTTGTGAAGTTGAAGCATTATCCTTCAATAGTCAGCACTTGCTGAAATTTGCATGCAACGAAATTTACTATAAAAAATTAATTAGTGAAAATGTAATTACACATCAGTGAAAGTCAGTTTAAATTACTTCTACAGCATTGAGAGTACTAAATATAAGATATGACAGTGAAGGCAATGAGCCTCGTAGGCCTTCAAAATAAATTAAGTTCATCTGGTAAGAAGGTTTCGAATTCCATCTTGTCCGCTCATTTCGCTTATTTCATTGTAATTTATGCCATAGGGACAAACCGTCCTAATATTTCAGGCTTGCCCCACGAGTTGGTAAACATTTTGGACAGTAGAAGAATCCGACGTAAAGCCAAATCAATGGCACTAGTGCTACCGTCCATTGCTTCACTTCGAATTGTTCTTGCCAGTGGTTCCAAGCAACGTTTGACACTTCTTAAACAAATCGTATGATTTGAAATGTTTCAAATTGAAAGAAGGAAATTTCAAGAAGTTAATAATTTAACTGAATTTTAAAGTAATATTTTTAAATTGTTTGAAAAATGTGTTTCATTTCTTGGAACATTTGAATATCAATTTAATTTAGGGATTAGAACCCATTATACGAGTATCAAATTACGATGAAAACCTAAGTAAAGACCTACCTGTCAATGAATACGTATGTGAGGTAGCACGGATCAAGGCAGAGACGATTGCAAAACTTATGGTTGTCTTTTATTAGTTATCTCGATTTATACATTTAAAAAATCGACCAGACTATTATTTTATTGAAATCTGTAATAAAGACTGTTTCATTCTTGTTTCATAAATTGTGCTTCAGTATGAAATAAAAAAAAATTGCAAAATTTTTCAATTAATAATTAGTCCATTTTCGTTAGTGGTACGATAAGTACTGGCATAAAATTGATAGAATTAATAAACATGTAAAAGGATGCAGTAAAATTACTATTATAAATTCGGATTATCATGGTTTAACTGCAGCTCAATTGTGTTTCACAACTAACTTTTAGGATATCAAAGATTACGATGTGATTATTGGTTGTGATACGGTGGTCCTATTTGACAACGATATTATCGGTAAGCCAGTTGATGAAGAGGATGCTCGAGCTACTCTACGAAGGTATATCTGAAATGTAATTCTTTTAAATTTTCCCGACAAAAATTAGGATAACAAATGCTCTATTAATATGATGTCAAATGTCATTTCTGTTAAGATGCATTTCTCATTTCATACTGTTAAAGAATTTGATATTCTTTCTATTCATACGTTTACGTAGGTTCCTGTAATGAATAATTTTTATTACATTTAACACGAAGATGTTCAGAATTATTAGCAATCAAAACTAAACGATACTCGCCATTACTCTATGAATCACAAAAAGTTTTCCACTGCCATGTAAATTCAAATTGTCTCTAAATTTTTTTTTTAATCTTTTCCAGACTAAATGGAAATTTGCATGAAGTTTACACTGGCGTAGCAATCATCGATAACAATCAACAATGTGAACAATTTGTAGAGCGAACAGCTGTCAAATTCTGCCGGATTCCGGAAATTGTTATCAAAGAATATGTTGCTTCTGGCGAACCATTGTACGTATCTTTTACGTCAAATAAGATTCCACATTATTCTGTTTTAGATCAATTTCTTTTCCTTCATTTCTGCTTATACAAAATATCCATATATGCAAGAATAAAACAAATTTCAGACGAAAATTTAACTCAAATAAGAATTATTACTGCAAAAACCTTTAAATCCTGACGTTTTCCAGTGGTCGAGCTGGTTCCTATGGTATTCAAGGCTGTGGAGGAATATTTGTCGAAAAAATTGATGGCTGCTATTATAATGTTGTTGGATTACCAATAAATCGATTGATGAAAGCTCTCTGGAAAAGGGTCGGTTTAAAATGATTAAAATTATTAAATTGCAAAACAAACTTTTTTATCATTAATTGTTTTAAAAATATTTCATATTATCATGACGTTTTTTTTTTCAAAAAGAGCATGTGGAAAACAAGATTAAACAAGTTTCTAATTTTCTTCAGGAATTTCAGAGAATCATTTATTCATACAAAGTAGTATTAGCTCAGATATTAACTTTTATTTAAACTTCTTCTTTTAAAAAAAGCGTGGAATGGTATTTTTATTGAAATTGAGAACAAAAGAATATCGGCTAAGATAAGAGACAAAATCTTTTGTCTTTTATTTTAGAATATTGCAATGCCAAGCAATTACTATATTTCCATTTGTAACCATAATTTCTCTTTTTTTATCACTAAATACCATCACTTTTAACTGTTTTCCTCGATACCTAACTTCAAATGGCCAAAATGTAAAAATGACTTTTCAGTTGCTTTATCTTTATTCCTCCCTACAATCATTGCACTCACTGTAATTCTTTCTTTTCCTGTCACTGTACTCTCGGTTTTTTACATCACATCTCAATTTGCATATTTACTTTTTTTTTCTAAAAACATGGTTTCCAAATGAATGAATTTTTCAAGTATTTCTTCCTTAAGTTACATTTTACTGAATTCGCTTAGTGACAGAATGTGAAGCACAATACTCTCAAAAGATATGAGTGCTTATCGAATGATCAAATTTGATCAAAGATCAAAATTTGAAGAAGTGAAATCTCGACTTGTTTTCACAATTTCTATGAAATTCTTCACAAATTTACTTTTCACAAAAAAGTCATTAAACAAAAAAGTTAAGTCAAAGCACGATTTTCTTCAATGTAGCGCAAATCGTAGTTCCTTATTAACATAATCTGTACATAACAAAGAATCGTGATTATGATCGCAAACAATAAAAAAAAATGAAATTTCTTAAATATCTTCATGTTCTTTTAAATACCTCTATGTATTAAATCACTGGAACAAAAAATCATTTACCATTTATTACTGGAGTAACTCAACATTTAAGAAATGTATCCAGAAAGAGCAAGATGAAGATGGAAAATAATCGGATATTCTAAAAAGGGAAAATAGGAATAATTTTCTCCTGCTTGCTTCCCCCACACCTTTAATTCAAAGATCTTAGAGAACAACAATAATGATTTTAGAACTTCGAGGTTCATATAAAAAATCCAAAAATTTTAATAGCTCAAGCAAAACATTGAAGATGAGCATTTTACAATTATATGAATCTGTAAAGAAAGAGAAATCAAATAATCAAATTACGTTTAATCGAAAGCTCTTTATATTACTGTCTTATTTCTATGAATTCTGAAAGTGATCGCAAAAAATTGAATAAAAAAAAGATGAGATATGTACATAAAAATAAGTGGACTAATAACTGAAACGAGAAAGAAAAACATATAACCAAAGTGATCACAGAAATATTAGAACCGTAACTCTCATACTGACCTGAATTGTATAAACACATTAAATGGAGACTCTTACAGTTTCATTCTATCACAAAAAACAATACAATTGTTAGAAAATATATTTCTTGAAATATTTGGTTGATTTTACACTTTTAAAGATATAAAATCTATTTTAAGGGAAAAATACGGGTGTAATATTTTTCTCTTGAACTACATTTTTTCTGGAACTAATATGAAATCAATATTTCAAGAAAACTGGATAGATATTATGACATATTAAAAGATTTTTGAAAAAAAAATGAAACAAAGAGATAAAGTGTGCATAATCCAAAGTATTCACTGACAGATACTTTAAAAAAAGCAGAACAAAATTAAATTCTATTACAATATTACAGAACAAATACAATTCTATCATCCACTTTTAAACTCCAAATTTTGAGATCTAAATTGTAAGTTATCATTTTCAAGTGTTCTCCGACATAAAATAATGCAAAATGATTTCATACCATTTCCTTAAGGAATTATCAATAAGTTCTGAATGTATTATTTACATAAGCACTGCATCAACTGCATTATATTCAGAAAATTTCTGACTAATTTAGATTTTAAATCGAAAAACTATGTCGAGCCTTCAGTTTCTCGAAGCGTAGGGGACTTTGAGTTCTTATAATCCACGGGTGATGTTTGCATGAACAACAGTGATGGCCGCGAAAGTTGTGGTGATTCCGGTACTGTTTCAAGCGGACCAATCACTGTGGCTTTCTTGTTTGTCGTCGATTCAAATCCAGGGGACGGCTCACGTGAGCCGAAACTCTTTCGTTTCATGCCACGTCTTTTGACAAGCAGTGGGGCTGCGGCAACTTCCATTAATTGGAATCCCTCACGATTAGCATTCAAAAAGGCATTCATAGTTTCATTAAATGTTTCCTCTGAAAAAAACCGACATATATTTTACACAATACATTTCAAACAACCAATATTTAGATAAGAAAGAACTTTCGTACACTCGTCACTTCATGTTCTTTTGTTAAAAATAAAAAATAAAAATTATGCACAAACCAGTATGTGAGTGAGACTTTAACAATGTTGTCGGTGTCTGAAGTGGTGTTTCATTTTGCGCAGCAGCACTCAGCAACCACGGATGGCACTGCAGTTCGTCCAAAGATAAACGCTTCGTTGGATCAACAGTTAATAGCACTTAAAAAAAGATTCAGAAAATTCAGCAGTCATTAGTATTTACCAAGAAACAAAAACTGATTTTAATATATTTCTATCCAAGGCTGTGCTGTGGCAATTTTATTGCTAAAGGATCGGTAGTTTGCAAACAGAAACCAATATTATGAATATTAGCTCTATTTTTGCTACTGGAAAAACAATCAAAACTAACAAGTAATTAAAGTTTTTGCTTCCGTACTGATGCTTCGCCATTGCGATGCATCAAACGAGAACTCTGCATTCCGAATCCGCATCATAATATCTGTTGCTGATTCGTGCTTGCTACGTGCATGGAAAGGTACATTGCCACTTAGCATCGTGAACTATATTGTTTTAAATTTTAAATATATTGTCAGATAAAAGAAAATGATAATTCAACATGAAGTTTAAATTACAAACCCATAAAATCATTACAAAAAATTTTATTTTCCTGAGACTGACTTATGGGAATATCAACTTACTCGAGTATCAACTTATCAACTTACTAAAAATGATTTTTTTTTGATTTGGTAACCGCCTAGGTAAAGAAGAAAATCACTTTAATATTTCATCTGACAAAAAGCTGAAATATTTTGTATTTGTGGATCAATAAACTAAAACACAAAGAAATATAAAATGACACTTGCATTCAAAGATTATTTCCATTATGAAATAGCTACTGCTAACTGTGACATTTAAAAAATTAAAGATTTAACACTTGATTAACAAAAGAATGAGAACCCGTCTTATCTTACCAAAATAACTCCCAAACTCCAAAGATCACATTGTTCATTATACTGTGGCAACTGATCATCGCTTTCCAGGACTTCTGGTGCTGCATAGTGCAAAGTGAAACAAGGAGTCATCAAATTTTCTGTTGCTGGTGGCAAAAGACGGGCAAATCCAAAATCGACCAAGCGCAATTTTGCCTGCGGTTCATTGCTCTCAAAAAGAATATTCTGAAAAAAATATCTACAGCCATAAAATCATTGAAATTTCCAAAAGTTATGTTAAAAAAAAATACACTTGTAAAATGTTTTTGAACCATTTTACGAACATGTAATTCAAATTCGAATAGCAAAAATTTTGATATATTAGTTTAAAAAATGACTTTGATCGAAAAAATTTTAAATATTTTCATAATGCGTTTTGTAATAAAGATATGCTACATTTTCTATTGTTAAAGAATTGATACCTCTGGCTTCAAATCACGATGTACGACGTTCCTGAAATGAAGATGTGAGACCGCCGATACGAGCTGCTTCATTATCTTACCAGCTTGAGCTTCTGTAAATGTTTCCATCTTCTTTATTCTAGTAAGCAATTCCCCACCTGTAAAATGAACATACAAAAAAGGAAATGTTATTTCTTTCAGTCAGATAAAATGAATGTTATTTCATGAGAAATAAGAGTTATCCATAACTGTTGTTCGAAACTTTTCAATTTTGCTTCTAGAATTGACCTAACTCAAAATCTTTCACCTATTAAAACTTTCTATCTCAGATTTGTCCCATATAAATATGATGAACAAGATAAATATTTTATGTACTGCAGCTAGTCTAAGGTATCTTGTGTGTTACAATTAACTTACAGATAGGATGTTTTAAAATAAAATTTATTTCTTGTTACAGCTATTAGGTGTTTCTTGAAAAAATTCGCGAATACTACATAAACAAGTCTAACCACACCTTCAAGTAATTCCATAATGAAATAGATGTGTAAACTGTCTGACTGAACATCAATGAGGCGAACAATGTTCGGATGTCCACTAACTAAGTTCAGTATGCTCGCTTCGCGACTTGCTTGAGCTTGAAAGCGTTGAGAAACTATTTTCACAGCAAATGCAACTCCATCCGATAATCTCTCGCATTTTCTGAAATAAAAATTGGAACACTTTTGTCAGTTTTTTTTTTTAAATATCATAAAAAATAGGCTGCAATACAAGAACAAACACTTACTGCCACCCGAAGTAGTATGAATTTTGTGAATCCTACTGTTAGTGGATCAGTGTAAGTTCTAGCATGTCTCATCTCCAAAATAAATTCGATTTTTACCTGCAAATCGAAAAAGATCCTTTTCCAAGGAGACCACTTTCTGAGCGATCCAATTTATACTTGGAGAAGAAAGGTGAAACTGAAACCAGAGCACTAAAATCCTCCGCCAAACATTCCTCACCTATTATGTTATTATTAGCGAATATTACCGATGGCGATACGAACGAGTAGCCCTGAAATATATTACACTATAACTGTACTCTATAGGTGGTTGAAAATTAGAAATTTAATTGCAACAAATTTCTCAATTTATTTATATAATAATTTAATCCAAAATGACGAATTTTTCCACTTGTTTATCAGAGAATCTCGAAACTTTTGGTTAGAAATCTGTCACAAGTATAAAAGAAGAGGAACAAAATACACGGAAAAGATTGCGAGCATCAAGTGGAGTATCAGCGGGCGAATAGACTGGCAACTGATTTGTGAACTCAGGAGCAAAATTCGTCACATCTATCTGCAATTTAAATTTATAAATGTATCAGATTTTCTGAAAAAAAAAGATTCTAACATGAAAATTCCAATATGACAAAGACTGATAGTTGATATAATACTACATAGCATGAAAGCTAGAAAGAAAAGCTCACGTTGTTTGAAATTTTGGGTACAACTGGTGGTTCCAGTTCACGTCGTTCACATCGGTACCAGTCAACGTCAACAAGGAAAAGATGATTCTTAATTTCATCAACACCATTCCTGCCCAAACGACGTCGTGCTGATTTTTCCAATAAACGATTAATAAAATCCAAAGCGAATTTATTAAAATTTCGTGGAAATGGTACAGGTTTTGTTAGGATTCTTCTGAAAGCAAATGATAGATTTATTTGTAACTTAGCAATGTATCTCTGTATCTATTGGAAGTAAATTTTTTGGCACCTAAGATTTCAATTAAGAAAACTTCACCTTGCAACATCTTTGCTAGTATTTGAATGTCCATCAACTGTGAACGGTGAACATCCCGTCAGTAATTCAAAAGCAATAACACCAAGGCTCCACCAATCCACTGTCTCATCATACCCCTCCGCCGTCCGTTCCACTACTTCCGGCGCCATATATTCTATGGTACCGCAATACGAATTTGCTCTTTGCAACTAAATCAAATATTAATATTCCAGTAAAATTAAACATACTTACCGAAATCGATTATCACTTGATGAACAATAACTAATATTAAGTTGACTAGTTCTATCAATAGCAATAGAAAAAAATTAGAAAATTTTATTTGTGAATCTGTTCACCTCATTGTCTTTCAACTCTTTGCTCAATCCAAAATCTGTTAATTTGATATGTCCATTTTCGTCCAAGAGAACATTTTCCAATTTCAAGTCGCGATAAACAACTTTTCGCTGAAAAGAAAGTCATTTAATTTGAAAAATTTATTTATGAGCACGGCTCGAATCTTTACCATACTTTAATAATGTTAGCGAAGAACTAAAATCGATATTGACCTTGTGCACGCTATCGATTGCAACGACTAATTCTGCTATGTAAAATTTTGCTGACTGTATATCAAATGATCCTTTGTTGCATAAATGTGTAAATAATTCACCACCTTTGATGAATTCTGCAAGAAAAAGAAATTAAAAAATTGCATTTTGGGATAAAATATATAACTTCAATACAATTCCTTTCTCAATTTGCAAATTTTTTACAAATTTTAAAACATTTGATGTAAACCATAAAAATAGTTGTCAATACTTGTCTATTCATTATAATTATTCCTAATATTTTGATTACTTTTTGCAAGATTTTAAATACTACCCATAACAATGTGCAGTTTGGAATCGGATTGAAATGCATAGATCATTTCAACCAAGAATGGCAACCCTTTGAGGCGTTCCAGCACGTGACGTTCAGATAATGTGTGCTGCAGTGTTTTCGCTTTTGTAATAACACGGCTTTTACGCAACACCTTCATTGCATAGATTACTCCATGATCACGTCCTCCAATCTTCCGCGTCAAAAATACTTTTCCATAAGCTATAAAAATAATATAGAAACAAAGTTTGATTGAATGCTAACTTCTTAGAAATATAATAAGCATCGAATTTACTGAATTTTATCCCATAACAGCAAAAAAAGTGGAAAAAACTTTTTTGAGCATCTAATATTCCTATCTCATATATCCTAAAATTAAAAAAAAAGAGTGGAAAGTAGAATAATATCAGTGGAGATGAGAATTTAACTGTAATAAAATTAAAAATAGAAGTTAGAATAATTCGTTAAAGAAAAGCGTAAAATCTTTCAAACCTCCTTTGCCAAGGACTCGTATGAGTATGAAATTCTCCATATTCACTTTTTCCTCCTCCCACAAATCGCTTTCTCCTGATCCGGATGTTGATGTTGATATTGAATTATGCGACATTTACCTGGAAGCAGCAAATAATATCACTATTTTTTCGCAAAATCGAATGCAGCAGAAAGGATTAATACGAAAATTTCAAGTTCATTAAATCAAAAAATACTCATCAATGTTGTGTGCGGTAACAACAGCACAGATGAAGTGAAAACAGTACTTTTGATATTGTTAATTACAGTTATTTGTAGTTATCAATATAACTGTTGCAAGACTAGTGGCACAACTGCACAAAGCGATGTTTTTTTGAATAAAGAAAGCCTAAGACAATAACTTCATCACATTACATCTAACAGTCATCAACAATTTTACATCCTGAGAATGAA
>UPTC01000256.1:0-49631 GCA_900537255.1 Acanthocheilonema viteae | reverse complement strand
ATCATTGATACGAAATCGATTTTCTACTTAAACTAATCAAACTTGTTAAACATTTGCATTCCGCTGTATCATAACTATTGACTTGTGTATTTGTAATGATGGTTGTGTAAAAAGTTGGTTCTGTTATTCATTAGAGTGATTAGGTTCAAATGTGATTGATGCTGAGTGGAAAGTGGAAGGCGATGCACTTTATATTTAGGTCAATTTAATACTCGCCATCCCAGAAAATTTAGTCACGTTTGGTCATTAAAATTCCGAAACTGGAATTTTTTTAATGCAAAGCCCTTGTAATGGTTAAACGACAACATTCAAGGCGTTGTTTTAGGTTGAAATTCTCGGACATTCCATCTGGATATTTCATCGCGGTATGAAGTAGGGTGGCCAAGCCATGAAATGAGATTTACTTCCGATATAACTATTAGCATTCAATAGATGCGTTACGCTCCAGTCACAGCTAGTAAAATCGGAGAGATATTGAGCTACGTGTAGTACTAATAACTAACAGTTATGTGAATATGTTTTATAGAAAAGAACTAATCCACTTTGAATATAAATTAACCCATTGAGCCTAACAATAATGTCCGAAAAGTAATTAATGTGAGACAATAAAGAACTTAAGCTACCACATTTAATATAAGTCAATATTTACAGATGGCCAATTAGAAATGAAATCTTAAACCATTTTTAAAAATTAAAAATATTTAGCTTGCTATAATGGATATAATATAAAGAAATTACTCTACAATGAAAATATAGAAGAAATCAAGTTGTAATTACTGCAATGAGCAATATATAGTTGATTGTAAAAATTTCATAAATTCAAAAAAAAAGGGAAGAATTATGAATGTTACCTGAAAAAAGCATAAGTAATGCAGTCGTAAGAACTATTTTTGTGCTTCGTCGCCAACAACCAACCATACCAAATATTGAACAAATAATGAATACAACCAAACCCAAAAGATATAATATTGCAGCACCCCACATGGCATAATAACGGTATGTTTGTAAGCTATCGTATTTTTCATATGCTGCATCGGATGGATGATAGTCGTCGTTCCAGATGCATGGTGAACCAAATTTGGAAAAGCTTCCAATATCTGAGCAGATTTTTAAGTTTTAAAATTTTAATTTAGATTTAAATTTCAAATTATTCCATTTATATTAAATTTATTTTTTTCATTCATCTTCCTTTTTGTCTATTGGTGCAGTCCATTCGAAATTATATTTCTATCAAAATAAAACTGTGATATCTTTACTTAAAGTGTAATCTATTTTCTTTTGCAAAATTCTAATTAGTGCTATAAAATCTCCTGATATGTTATGAATTCATTCATATTTATAAAATATAAACAAGATAATAATGTTAAAATACTTCTTCAGCTCAAAATTTAAAAAAAAATACCGCTACCGGTCATTTCAATTTACAAGCTTATAAATAAATTTTCGCCAAGATACATTTTTGCGAAATCTCTAAATTCTAAACAATTAACCAACCAAAAATTGGTAACAAAAATAAATAATTTAAAGTTTACCTTCAACCATAAGAATATCAGTATGAGTTATTACCAACTAAAATTGCACATGAAAAGATAAAATCTCAGTCTTTATTATTAGCATAGCTAATTATAAAATGTCATCGTTAAAAATAGAAAGTTTAGTGGGTTACATTTTCTTAATGAAGCATGCATAAATCATAAATTAAATAAATCCATCATTACCTGAGGGCACAGCATCCGAAAAACACACAAGAAAGAGACCGTAACTGCGTGAAAAGTACAACGGATTCCTTACAACATTATCTTTTAAACGAACATTTAATTCCGTATTTCGATTCATAGCATTGATTATTTCTCGTCGATTTACCTAAAACATGATAGATAAATTCTCTAACTTATTTTAAACTTTACATTAATTAGCTATGAATATAAATAAATAATAAACTTCAATCTTCTTAATTCAGTGCTTATCATCAGATCTTAACCTCTTAACCTCACAATATAAAAGATACCGATTTCTATGTTTCATAATCTTCTACAAAAAAAAAAAAAACTACACCATCTCGCATAATATTTTTGTTGTCACAGATTTTTGCAAACACATATAACCTGAATAGAAGACACAATTTGCATACACATAAAAATTAGTCCAAAATTAAAAAAAATTCTCCTGCTCTCTTGAATGCGTTTTAGTTGGATCCTTTCAAAAATTGTTTTTCATTTTAAGTAATTATTATTGATTGGTCGCCCACTTCTCAAAAAATCCTTTTTAAGATTTCGTTAGAAATCTTTTTTTCCAATCATTTTATTTGAAGTGTTCATTTCGAATATAAATCAAACGTTGTTTGCGTTAATATAGAAATTTTAATTTAAGTTTTTAGTAGAAATTTAACAGGAGTTTTAAAGACTTTTTTAAAAGAAAAATAAATCATCAAACAAATAAAAATTTAGTGTACAGAAAAGATGGCTAAAGTGCTTAGGAATTTAAACTCCAGACGATACTTTCAAATATTATGTAAAGATAACATTTTTTTAATGAATCATTTCACAGTAGAAGTAATGATAAATAATCTATAACAGATCATAAAATTATAATGAATAAACAAATTTGCTTCCGGAAATTTTTTGTACTACTAATTAATGTCTATTTTCAAGGCAAAGTTCTAATAAATTGATATTTCATAAGCAGCATTATTGTTACGCAACATTTTAAAAATTAACAGTAATTTTATAAAACATCTATATTCAACATCCAAACATATTAATGCTCAGTATTGATTGAACAAAAATAAAATTTGTTGCTGGACATGTCAGTTTCTACAAAGACAAAATTTACTAATTTTGGTATGATATTTTGAAAATTTTGAATATTCTAAAATTTGACGTGGAATTTGTCACCATTAAGATTACTGAAGATTTTGGATAAAATCATAGCAGAGAAACGAACAGAACTTCAATGTATTGAATTTTTTTTTCTTTGTGCGATATTTTATCAAAAGCCGACAAATTTTTCAACAATGAACTATTTGGAAAATTAATTGTAAGATTTTTGAATGCTGCAGAATTTAATTGCTGTACGAAAAAAAAATGAATCAGTTAATGATTTTTATTTCCATACATAGTACAGTATGATGATTTGTTGATAACATCCACAAAAGAGTGACATCAAAGAATGAATGGTCAACTGTTTCGAGGAGGTAGAAATAAAGGCAACAAAATTTTTCATTAAACATTTTCAGTTGGAAGAAAATTTCTCCTCGTTACCTTTATCTGATGTAAGGAGAAAAAAGTGAAGAAGTTGTTAGCAATTTATTTTAAATTGTAGTCTCTGACAAACGAAACATAGTTTTTTAGCAAACAGCGAACTCATGTTTAGCCGTTTTGACATATGAGTGAATTACTCATTGATGTTTTAAATCGATTAAATAAAGTGCGTTCTACAAGACATCACGATCAGGCTGTAAAATGGATAGTTTGATTTTCAGAACTAATCCAGAAAAAAATTCTGAATTTTAATTTCAGCTTCCAATGAATGCAAGATACAACTTCAAATTTTGAAATATACAAGAAATTTTCTCTAATTCATTAATTAGTTGTGAGTGTTGATTTCCTCCGAATTTGAATAAATAATCTTTCAACTAAGCATAAAGTTCAAAGCAATGATGAATTTAATAGTAATAAGAATTAGCCTTAATGGATGAGAATAAATGATGAATAATGTGATATATATATATATATATGAAAATAACCATAAATGATTGTTATTCCGGTAAGAATCTTACAGTCATGGATTAAATTAGACAAAGATGTGGCAGAAATATGGTAATGAAGTGTTAAGTTAGATATATGTTGAGTCAGATTGAAACAAATTTGTTCGTTACTAAGTTCTTTAAAAAAATTCATTTGAAATGCGTTCCTTCAGATCACTGTAATAGCTTACATTATCTTTGCTATTAATTATTGTGTTAGTGTTAATTAGATGCTATTCTTATTGCAATCCTTAGCCTTAACAATTCATTAAACACACAAATAGTAGTAAGTCATTCAATAATGTTAGAAGAGATGCACTAAAGAATTGGAGACGAAGGTCACTGTCACTATGAATTAATTTTTAGTAGTAAAACAGATTGGATCAATGAAAAATGATACTATAATATAATGGAATACCTGATAGTCGGTCCATGAGTCAGTGGCCAAAGCCAATGTGATCAACGCCAGACCTAGTAGGCCAAAAACGCTTGTGAGGGACAGTAGTAAGGGCGAGGACCACATGACCGCACACGGTGACAGCCCTTAAACAAGATGTATGTATGTGTGATGAGACGAGATGATGGTGCGCAGCAACTCCGCACTGTCCTCCTCCTTCGTTGTCGTCGTGGTCGCTGTCTCCGTCGCTGCTACGGTTGCGGAGGCGAGGGGCACACAGCAAATTACAGCAATGCACAGAGCGATTGACATGCACATGTACCTGCATACATAGAGGCACAACACTCGCATTCCTGCAAGCGACAGGTAAGATAAGCTCATTTATCGCTTACAGGTATCAGCCAATTAGTTAGCACTATGTCACGCATCCTATAATTGTTGCTAGGAAGATTCATGTCAAGAAAAACTTGAGAACATGTGACATCAACCTGAGACAACACTGTAACAGTTGATTACTGTGCTTTTATGGATCATCTCAATGCTATTATTGTTATTTACATAGACGAAACAATGTTCTTTTTCCATGCAAATAGAGACATTACCTTGCATAATAATATCTTTCCGTTCAGTTGCTATTTTAGATTGAAGAGTCTGCATGGAGGTTATCTATGTTATTTATGTGCACTAAGATGACGCGGGTTTGATCGAATGCAAGAGAGCATGCAATGATGACCTTACAATGAAACATTTCTTTCCATCATCATGCAGCACTCAACACATACCAACACAGTAGTAATATCAATACTCTATTCATCCATACCCTCCTCCGATTATCACCCTTGAGATCCATCATTCTAAATACTGCTACGAAAGACACCACAAAAAAAAAGATCATTAATTCCCCCTCTCCTCTATTCGCGTACCGCATGAGACTGTTTAAGAAACGAATTGTCACCTACAGCAGGAAATTTTTCTTCTCACTAATATGACATGATCAATTATACTGTCTGATATTAACAAAAAAAAACTCAACCATTAACAACAGTTTACTGCAACTTGTTTTATTCATTGATATGTTATCTTTTTCAAGTAACTTGTCAGTTTAATTCTTTACGATACATACCATTACTTTGACTCAGTTGAAAAATGACAAATTTATATTTCTGACAGCATTAATAAATCCAATTATGTAAATCCATTCAACTATTCGTCAATATCACAATGAAAAAAAAATCTTCAAAAATGGCTTACTTCGAAATAAATGTGTGCAAATTTTTTTCTACTATTATTGAAAGTTTTTGTTGAAATGACTATATGTTTTCTGACTGAATTCCTACATATGAGGGTGACTTAAATTAATTTCATGCAACAAAACCGGTTGTCGCAGAACACATGTTTCAAATTCTTAAATCATGCTCTTCAAATATCTCTAATTAATCAAAGGAGGAACAATTTAAGAATTTTTCAATGTTTCCATACTTTTTACCACTTGCATCATTCGAATTTTCGCTTGGATAAAATGTACCTACATTTGTTTATCCAATACTTTCGGTTTATCTGATCTGAATGGACCAATATTCCGTCTACTTTTTTGCAATTTGTTTATCGTTTCTTGACGAACGTCTTATCACAACTACCTGACCATAATAATTTTGATGTCCAGATTAATTTGCATGGCTAAGTTCTTCGCAGTTTGACAGTTTTGCAAATAAATAGAAATGGAGATGTTGCACTTTCATAACAGATCAAAGAAGTCTTGCTCGGTACTTGAAAATTGGTATACAGAAGGAAAATAAATTTTCTTGAAATATGAACAGAGAATGTGAAAAGGGATCCCGTATGTATATGTTTGTTTGTCTAACGGACGGTTAAATTTTGGAATACCAAAATGTATTTATTTATACCGCCGTATATACACATACCATTGGGAAATTGCAAATAGTTTGAACTAAGCAAAATTTACTAGATAATTCCAACAACCGCCTCATTTGCATTTTTAATCCTTCTTGTTATCATATGTAACATTTGAAATGGAGCGAAAAATATTTGAGTAGTTTGTAGATAGGCACAGTTCTAGTAGAAATAGATATGTTAAAAAGCCTTTTGATCTTTGTATTACTATTAACAGCATTAACAGAATAATTACAAAGAGATGATTACAAAATAATTACAAAGATAATTACAAAGAGATGATTAGAAAAAGTCGATTCAGTCTAAATTTTGAGAAAGACTTAACAAATTTTTATGAGAGGAATATTTGTCCTACGATAGAAAATCATCACTCAAACAATGACAGAAAAAAGAAATTCGTTCTGCGGAAATCACTGTATTACATTACAGTTATTCTTTTTAAACTGCTTATTTTTCACTTTATTGACTGCTTATATTTCACTTTATTGCGAAGATGTAAATAAGGCAGTACAATCAGAATTACTGCATTTCGATAGATCTAGATAATTAAGAGGAATTTACATAAACATCAGACTATATTTACAATAATCCGGAGAAGAAGCACTTCTAGCTATGATATCTTACAGTCACTTTCATCTGACAGACCTAATGATTCTTCCTTTTCATGGCATTTCATTCTTAATGACAGGTGCTTCGAGCGTCGTAGAAGACTGCCCGACTGATTGAGATCCTTTGAACCGCTATCTTTAGCATTGGTAACCTATAATTATCATTATCATGCAATGAGTTTTCTTGTCTAAGTTTCAAGTTGAGTATCAATTCAAGCGATATTCAACTTCACAGACCACAATTAAACTGCTTATATATTTCTACACTGGTTTTTGCCAGAATTTGAAAAATTTGTTTAAAAATGGCAGCGAATGTGGAAGGTATACTACATTTTGAAAAAGACAATGTTTGATAACGAGGAACAAAATTTGCAAACTGAGAAACAATTATTTAATGTTTGAATGGTTTTTGTGAGTGGACAATTCACAATTTATTAAAAATCCCAGCACAGATTAGCTCAGACGAAGGGCTTTTTGGAAGAATAAGGCGCACATCGCCCTATCTTTTTCGCCTGGAGCAAATTTTTTTCCACTCGATTTTCAATAAGTATTACTTGAAACTTTCAAGATAAAATTGCTTCAAGACTTATGCTTGCATTCCAAAAAAAGGTGGAAATTGTTCTTAGCACTTACCGTATTCGGTCATATAATGAAGCAATTAGTACTTACCCGTAATGACCAGTTTCGATTAAGCTTCTTTGATGGCGAGATTTCACCAGGTCGTAATTTCTGTTTTACCCATTTCTGAAAAAATTTCTGCAAATGTTCATCATTTGCAAATTGCGATTTTAATACATCGAAGGGGAGAGAAGGGAGAGAACACAGGAGAAAGGGAGAACATAAAAGCGAGAGAAAGATAGGATTTTGTTGGAAATCGATCGAATTAATAGAATGCATTTCAGAAAGATGCTTAATTGTTTTACGAGATTAGAAATAAGCATAGAGTAAACAAATGAGCGACCACACCTATATTTGTATATCATTCAACAGTTGAGCATAAGAAAATACTGAAATCCATAAGCAACATGTTGAAATGTTCTAAATCACATATATCAAAAGTATTTTAATAAAAGAAAATCTATAACTTACCTCTTCATCCAATAAATCACTTTGTTCTAGAAAATTTCGGAATATTTTCACTATATTATAGTTCATCTTTGCAGAGGATTCGACATAACTTATATTAAAATTTAAATGTCGCATCCATGCTTGAACTGTTGCATCAAAGATCTAAATCGCCTTCTTCAGAAATCTGAACCTCACTGAACTGATGTTAGGAATTTTCTTTCAGTTACTGAAAATATCTTGGAAACATAGTATTCTGATTGATGTCATCAATTTAAGTACTTTTTGAGAAGATGAATCGCATTTGTTCCCAACAACAACAGTTGGAAGGGTTCGAGCATCTTTTCGTTGCTGCACAATCTGTGACCATATGTCACTCACCTGAATTTATGATTTTGGAAATTTCTGAATAGGAAAAAAAACTTTTCAGATCTTTTTTTTGTATAAAATTCCTCACAGTGCATAGGATATGGTAAATTTCAATTGAAATCATAAGAACCTGCTTGAAACTAATCACATCATTGACAGCAAAAACAAGCATAAATGCACTGGCAGATGCTATTGCAATTTTGCGCATGCCTGGATAGTTGAAATTTGTATCCAGAATTTCCAGTGATATTTCCATTCCCTATTTCAACATAATGATTTTCACTATTCGAAAAAATGAAATATAAAAATAAAATCCAGGAAATTACTGGGACAATAGAAGCTCCATCAAACAAGTGCTAATTAAAGTAGCAAAGACCTGTATATTGAAATCTTTCGAATAAAGATCCTCAACGGTTTCTTTGTATCTTTCATCGAAAGTTCCATGAAGATAGCGTCGAATTATTGATGTTTTCCCCACCTTTCCAGGACCCAACACAACGAGGCGGAATCGTGTCTCTTCCGTTTTCATATCTTGCAGGAAAGATGACATTATTATTTATTAAAGTGTATATTTAATTTCTGTCACCATAAACGACTTTACATACTCTATGCTTTGCTCGCATAAGTCAGGCTTTTATATCTAATTGCTAATAATTCCTTCGGATTTAATTACTTGAACTGCTGTTAGTTAAGAATCATCTAGTTTATCTCTTTCTACTTCTATTTTTCCTACTTTTGCTAACTACTAAAATATTATCAATTTTTGCAACTGTAAAAATCGATGTTTGCATAAATAATGCAATTAAATTGATTCCTGTCTAGTCCTTAGCAGAATTTACTACAGCTAACTCCTTTTTTCTCACACCAAAATGTGAAACTAACTAATAAGAAAAAGAGAAAAACATCAAAGAAGACTGAAGGGAGAAAAATATTATCATTATTTGTTCCCACTATTTTTTCTTTTCCTCGAATTATTTTCAGGCCAGAGGTTTGAAAATAATTCGATGGATACAGTAACAACCACAGAATCAGAATAAAACTTGTGGGATATAATGCTAAAAAGACTTGAAAAGCCGCGGCATTTGAATAGTTTGGAGACTGTGTAGGGGACACCATTACGTTAATTAGTTAAGGATATGTGATTCAAACTGTCAATAGTTTTCTTTGAGAAAGATTGAATGAAATGATTTTCTGAGCTTGCTAGAAGGTTTTCATTATCCTATCGTGCTCAGAAACCAGGAACTGTTTTAGCATTGCGTAATAGATTGGATTAGATTTTATGCATTTGGTGATGACAGCAAAAGGGGCAAGAATGATCTGAAATCTCCCAAATCTTAAAGGAACCGCCAAATCTCCCCCAAATCTTAAAGAAAAGAAAAATTTGTTAAATGCATAGCAAAACAAATTTTGCAAATGTTATTTTTGTTTTATTTCTACCCAGAGCTTTTCTCGTTACAGTAGCTGGAAATACTTTTCCCACTCCCGTTTTTGATAAAATTTTCTTTCATACTATTCAACTGCCATGAACTTGTTATGGAAAAATTTTAATACAACGACCTTAAATTTTGCTTTTCAAAATAATTTCTAAAAAATTTTTTCCCGATTTTTAAATTACCTTTCTGAAAAAGAATTTTTTGCCAGAATTTGTAGCAAATTTAATTTTGAATTCGTATTAGATTTCGAATATTTCTATTATATGGAACTAACAAGATCAGACACAAAGAATTCGAGTTTACAAGGGCAGTTATCGAGATTTTTTTGAAGAATTCTATTATGTTATTAAATTGCATAGAGAAAATTCGCTCATATATTTTCAATTCCTTTGCTAGTTCTGAAATTTTTCATCAGCAATTTCTCATATAAAATTTTTTTAATAAAAGTTCGAGCATCCATATTGTAATAGTTTGTTAAATTCTTAGCCAAAAACAAAAGGACATAGCCTCAAGAAAAAAAATTGAGAATTGGAATGAGATAAGACGAATAATAAGTTGATTTTATTTTCTCCTTCTTTTCGAGTTATTCATTATTTGCTGGTAATGAGAAAAATATTTAAATCAGCATAAAAAGATTATGTCATAAGTTTTTTGTATGAATATTTAGCATATTTTTTCCTTAAATCTTCAAAATCAGTAACATAACGCACAGCTTTTTGGTAAGCAGATTTTATAAGGTTGAAGATAACTGTGCATTCGGAAAAAAAAGCTTTTAGGTTTAACTAGCAGTAATAGAACAAAATCACTAGAAATGCGGTTGTGAAAGAAGTAAGGGTCAAAAAAACAGGTTGTGTATGTTGTTATTATAAAATGACATTCGAAATGTCTCATAAAACATCTCAATTTTAGAATTAAAAAGCAGAAATAAAAACTTTGAATAATGCAGTAACCGACTCATAAATGAGTCGGTTATTGCATTGTTTTAATCTATAAGTTTTAATCTCTGTGAAACGTTTCAAAGACCGAGAAGCAGAAGGAATGGAGCGGTATGTATATTGAAAAGGAAACCATGGAAATGCCTCATTTTGTTTGCAGAGCCGAACAAAAAGGGGAAGGAGAAGGAGAGGAAAGAAGAGAAATACATAGTTAATATTTGTTTTGAGCGTAAAACACCTGGAAGTATAAGGTGACAAGCCTGCTTACCTTCTCGACTTTGCAACTTTTCAAAGATGTTACTTACTGAGAAGCGTCTCCTCTCTTATAGCAAACCATATGAGTGTCGCCGTTCAAGAAATGACTAGTGGATTACACGGCGCGAAGCTTTTATAACTTGTGAAGCTTATATAGGGAAGGTGTAAACTGGCAAGAGACATACTCAGCTCCAAATAATGATGAAAATTCAAACACTGCTTTAGAAGATATTAGATACAGCAGGCGGAGCTCCCTAAGCACACCGTTCCGCTTTTTTCATAATTTATTTCAACTTTCCATTTCTGCCAATTCGAAGAGAGACAAAATAAATAAACATCCCCTTAATTAATATTATTTTTCCCAAGATTTCCTACTAACTTTAATGCAACTAACGAAGCAAAAAAATAAATTCAATTTTATAGATGAAAAAAGTCTGACATACTGAATCTACTTTCAATATTAAAAGTTTTATTTCCACCATCTTGCCTTCCAATTTTTCTATCTATTTTTATACAAGCCTAATAGTAAAAAACTCGTAGAAAATCGAAATACTAACTTTTAATTTAAATCCACTTTACAATGATTATGATGATGTCGCAATTGCAATCAGTATTTTTCTACACAGAATTTCAATAAATTTTAGACATACCGTTGATTGATTGAAACTGAATAAGCCTCGAATAGAAGACTGAAATTGAATGAGCTTTGAGTAAGCTTCAAATTCCAACTCATCCGCTATTTGACTAGTCTTTAAAATTGTCAAAAAATACAAACAACGAATCGCATGGAATTAAAAAATTGTACTTGTATAAATCCCACACCTTCATATATTCAGCACCAATTAAGTAAACTATTAGATTATATCATACAGTTTGTCCTAATCTAGCTCAGTTTACCAATACAGAATTTGCAATGAAATGGTATGGAACATTATTAAAACACCAGCAATAAGTGATTGCGTTGATCAAGACATCTTGCGGTAATCTAGTTCCCAACGAAGAAGTAATTGATTGTTCCCATGGTAGGCATGCTTATGTAAACGCCTGAGAAAGAATATAAATGAAACATTACCTTCAAAAATCTCTTCAGGGTGGCCATCGTATGCATAAATGTCCTAAGTCTCCCATCGAGAGCTGGAACGACAACCGGGTACAATTTTAGAAGGAAAGATTCAACAAAAAAGTTAAAACCTTGTCGATAGCTTATTCTTAGCTTCTTCCGCTCATTCTCATCACTCAATAGATTGTTAATTTTATTCGCTAAAAATGACCTGTACTAACCTCATTCATCACAAATTACGTAGTTTTTTTGAAGTGCTTAGTTTATTAGTATCATTCAATCGTATGTTTGTTGAATCTCGTCACTCTAGAATACCCTTTTTTTTTCGGGTCAAAATTAAAAACTTTTTAATCATTAAATTGCGATCTTGTTGGTCACAAAGAACTTAGGATGACAAACAATCGTCTGGCCCTACAAAAAGACATATGCACATATATGTATACAGACATAGTAACGTGCACTATACATTGACATGCAGCATGCATATTGATGTAGTGGAGGTGTTTCTTAAACAATTAGATGGGAGAACGCGCTCAAAAATTTAACGCGAGCGCGTTGGTCCCAAAGCGAAATGTGCACGCAACGCAGGTGGCATTTACCATTTCATTATATTACATAGCATGCAAATGCGTGGAGGTACGTTGCGCAATGACCATTTAACAGTAGTTGCATGAGGTGTGGTACCAGAGTTTGCGGACGTGATTGGTAAGCAGAGATTACATGCTTATTGATATTATTTTGCTGTATAGTATGAACTTTAGCTAAGTAATTGTTTTTGATCGTTTATCTTAAGCCATTAGAATCATTCTGGATACTGCTAAATTGTTTCAGGTATGTCTGTCTATTGGTCGCTGAATGTGTAGTTATTCAGCGAGCTACAATGAGCCCTGAAAAGGGGAATACTCGATGTCAAGCTGGTAAGATGTCTATGCTATTTCATCTCTATTTAAAAGTGATTATTCTAATGCTTCTGAATTGGCACAACTGAACTTAGTAAAATGGAGGACAGAATTGGGAGAGAAGATCATATTTAAATATTGCTCAACTTAACTAACAGGAACCAATATTTTCCTTTCTAACAGAATCTCGTAGAACGGAGACTCGGAGTACTGCTGCACCAAATCTGAAAAGTAGTCAAAGTGGATGTAGAACATACGCTTCAATTTCGCCCTATAAAACCAGGTTATTAGTTGTCTTATTTTCATTAGATATCTGAAAACTATTTATGCCACATTCTTGTTGTAATAAGCGAGGAGGGCGGATATACTGTTTAAATGTTGTCCTTGTTCTATTAATTAATGCAAGCAATACTAAGCAGAAAGTTTACTTTTCTGAGTGCATTGATTATAAAAGACACTGTGGTTTTGGTGCTGTAGTAAGAATTCATGGTTTATATTTTAAGATGAAAGAAAATAGGTTTAAACATGTTTTTTAGACAACAAAGCAATGGAATAACAACAGAGAAGACTCGTTACACACCTGATTTTGCACCGGTACGTTCGCGGCGGGGCTCAGCAGCTGTTGTCATACCTCCTCTTCCACCAGTATCATCTACTGCCGCAGGAAGTAACTTGTAGTTTCATAGCAGCTGACTTTTTCATATTTGATTTGAGTGACAAAACAAAGTAACAGAATATTTTGTATATCTGTGGAGTAAATTTCACTGGTTTTGTCTATTTTATCTTTTTTTTTATCAGTATTGCTGTATTTCAATGGATTCAGAGAAGAAAGAACGTCGCAGTAGAGATGATAATAGTGATGATGATACTGCGAGTAGTAGCTCAGGACCTGTTAATGCCAAACGAACTCGTTTATGTTACAACAAAAATGATATTAAAAATGTGGAAATAGTTGTTGATGATATTGTACCGAAGATTGAAGAAATTATGCAACAGAATAATATGATTAAGGTACTATATTTTTATGCAGCATTACATGAATTCTGAGACTTACAAAAATTTCAAAATTTATGAAAATTGCCATCATTTTAGGAAAGTTCTTACACCTATTATAATTGAGGTCACAGAGGTCATTTATATGTATGAAATAATTTGCATTATTCGCCTCATTATTGCAGAACACTGCAAATGATGCGCTAACAGAACAACTTCAAAAGAAATCAGATTCCGATTTGGAACAACATTTCAAAAGTTCGTTATCACTGCTGCTTATTTGCATCTTCAGTAAAGTAAACTTTTATTGCTTATTCGAAATTTATCTTTATTGTCTTTTGCAGAGGCTATTCGACTTTATCGATATATGTCATTGCCGGATACGCAAGTCGGTAGCACTAGACCAGTATATAGGCCTTTCTTAAAGAGGAATTTGATATATATGAGGCGATGTGCTGTAAGTTGAGATAGATATTATTGTTGTTGTTTTCGGTTCTTATATAAGTACAAAAAACTCTCAGTTTATTTTTGGAAGATCGCTCCATTCCAGTTCATTTGTTCACTATTTTTGTATTGCTGCAGCAGTCGTCGGTATTAGGAGATGATTGCATGCCTCTCCTTTGTTCTCCAACTGTTGGGAAAACTGGAATGAAGGCGAAGTTACACAAACATGAACATCTCATGGATATACTCCATGCAATCAGGAGAAGAAATGAAATACTGAAAAAGGTGCCAACTTCCCATGTGCAAACTTTTATATGCTACATATCTTCTTTACTAGATTTCCCTTTTTCTGCTTTCTGATCCGAATTGGATGCTAGTGATTCGTAAAAATTATGTTTCAGAATCCAAAAACAAAATCAGATTCAGCAGCTGTCTCATATTTGGTGCGTATCCTTAAGCAGGACGAAGATAGCAAAAGGGGGAATGGTAAGGATGCTTTGTCAAAGGAAACGAGAAGACATGTTAACTGCTCACATGCTACCTCAATGATCAAATTTATTGATGTTCGGAATAAAGAATTGCCAGGTACGTTTTTTAAAAATTCATTTTAAGAGGTTTTTAACTCATTGTAATCTGTGAAATAAAAAATAATGGTGATTATTTACAGGTAATCGACATGCTGTTATTACTGTGTATCTTTCAAGCGAAGTCGATGGCGTGTTTAGCGAAATTGTAAATTTTATTTTTCTTAGCGCATCTATTTTGTTACCCAGTAGTTTTTTATTTTTTTAATTGGAACTTTTTATGCTGGTCAGTTATGAGAAATTTGGATATACAGAGATGCGAAGTAAAGTTATCTAGATGCGACTTCCTTCTGCGACAGTACAAATGCAGATAAATACTCGTGGTGAACCTGTTGCAATCGATTTGCCATTATCTATTGGCTGTCCACTGCACTGCAGTGGAAGACAAAGGTAACAGTTTTTCCGGTGAACTGATGATGTGATTTAGAATAAGGAAGCTATTTAAGACAGTACTGAGTGCATTCCCTTATTCGATATCATTTCTGAAGGATCTGAAACCATCATTAGATTCATAGTATGTTTTGTTTTACAGGAATGATTATGTAATTATCCGTGTTACATTTTCGGGAGAAGAATTCGCCCATATTTTGGGAGGTAAATCATTGAGAAGCGTTCCATCAAGGCAAACAGACAAAGATTCAAAACATGTCGCTCATGTAAGTGTACCGAAGTTCTGGAAATAAGTTAACTTTCAGAGAGTATCCTTCCATCATGACATCTTGATTTGTCGCAGTTCTGTGCAGCTCATTGTTACTTTAAAGAAAGTAAAATCCAGTAAAAAAAAGGTCATTATACAAAAACAAAGAATAGATCGAAGTTTTGAACAAGTCGTTGTGAGCAGGAGTATTAAGCCTTGGTGCAGCGAGTTCCTGAGATAGAGTAATTAACTGTGACATACTCTATGCAAGTTCTTGTATTTAAAGTAACTCGAAGTTCTGCATATTTCATTGTTTTATTCTTTTTATTATTTGAGGTCACCCGGCGCATAAGCTGCCTTTCTTCGCCAGATAAGTTAAGAAATAGTGAAGGTTCAATAACTATGTATGGTGCACGTTGCATATCTTCTCTTGCAAAAGGCGAAACATCTAATGGTTTAATATATGGCCATGGTAGCATTACTCTGATGTTAGTTTTCACTGTTTTTAGAAGTTTTACTCTTGGTACCATGTATTTTACTTCACTGATAGCTGACATATGCTTGAGATGAAAACTGCGCTCTAATTTTTTCAGCCCGGATTCTTTTCTTAGTTTAAACGACAGGTGGCGTTCGGAAAGAAATTTGACGAAGAAGCTTATCGATTTAGGGAAGGTGACATTTTCTGTATTCTCCTTATTTTTTTACTATCAAATGATAAATCGCTTGCAAGAATTGGGAAACAACTTTGATGTTAGCTGTTTGTATGGAAGTGATTTTCAGAAAATGCATATGAGTCCATTCGTACGCATGTCAATTGTGCCGGATAATAGTGGGGAATCGAGCTCATCAGAAGATGATGACGAAACAAAGAGTTGCTCAAGTATAGGCACAGTTTATCTTTATGGCATCGTTTTCTATTATTTTACAGAATTATCTTTCTTTTTTTGAAAGAGATAGAGATAAATTAATTTAGGTTTTGCCACATCTGCTTCAACAAGCTGTGTTGATCATTCTCGTCAGACCAGTGAGATGTCTGCAAAGGAATCCACGCATAGCCTCGCATCACTTCAAAGAGATGACAGTGTAGTTCATTTTATTCTAGCAAAAATGTTTTTTACGTTTATTCCTGATTAAATTAGTCATGTGGAAAATTTCGCTGTACATTTTATATCATTTATCTTTCAGGGTTTTGAAGAGTACATGAAATCACGGTTCAGGCGAGAAATGTCGCTAGAATTTCCTAAGCAAATATGGTATACTATGTTTTTGTTTTTGATAGATGGGTCATATCTTTATGTTATATGGAGTTGTGTTTTGTCTGTTTCTTTTTTTCAGTTATCGCTTTATTACGAGGTACAATGATGAACCGGATACTAGTTTTCCGGAGAGCAAGCATCTACTTTGTTTCGAAAGTTCATCAGATTTGGTAAAAAGTGAACTGTTGAATTCAAGTACTAGCGTTGAAACTGCTGCAAATGGTGTTAGAAGTCAGTTTTTGTTTTTTGGAATCGAGGAGTATGTATTATGTCATCCTTAAGAAACAATATTCCGTGTACATGTAAAACAGTTTTAGGACATTGTTCTCCGCTGAAAGAAGTTTCTCCAGGAAAAGTTTTGAACGGACGATTATTTTCCAAACCCCTAACTTCACCTAAATCCTTGCCGAAATCAATTCCATCCTCACCTAATAAATACCGTTTGGATGTTCCGCGTCGAGACAAACCCTTGGCTGCTATGGTTGATAGTTTAGCATCTAAATTTGAAAAGTGTTCTAAAATTGTGCCGCCGAAATCTGTTGCTCCAGACGATAAAGTAACCGTTTTTAGATATCCTTCCAGTACATTGTTTTTGTGAATTTAGTTACTAATGTTTCAGCTTGCATACCCGAAAATCCTATATATTTTATTTTCAGGTTACAGTTCCCGAACTACATTACGAAGGGTATCCCGAACCAGACGGTAATGGAGTCGTCACACGCTTTGTGTCTCCAGCCAACAAGTGTTTCTTCTGTCTTGGAACATTTCCAGATATGTTTGCTTTGCTGCTTCACATGAGAACAAGTTATCCACGTCTTGATATAGTGTACAGGGTACGTTCTTGTTGCAAATTTTTTGTAGAAATTTTTAAAATAAGGCTACTGGATACTTTGTATTTCAGAAATATATTTAGGCACCTTCTCTCGTTTTGCTTTTAAAAGTATGCATAAGTGTTTAAGGAAAATTACATTTTTGAATTGGAGTAATGATTCATATTTCTATGGATTAATTTATATTAAAACATATGCAGGGTGATGCGCGACAGACAGCTGTCATAAATAACAGTGCACCAGTTTTCATTGATGTGTTTGTGCGCAAGCATTTTGATGGCTCATATGAAGGTCCACTGGTTCGGCAGTATGCGACTTCTCGAAATAGAGTTATACCACAGCATTGTATTCCCAGTGATCGACTCACTTATATTGTTCACAAGTTAGTTTTTTTATCTTTACGAAATTTTTTTTCATGTGAAAAGCTGCGCATTTTCATCGTTGTTTCAGAGCTGAAGCACGAGCTATTCGTAAAATGCCAAAAGATCTTAGCATTTTTTTCATGCAAGCTGACCGAGAAAGACGTGCTACAAAGGGGAATAATGCGTAAGCTATTCGTGCTAATTTTTTGTTAAATATTATTTGGTATTAGTAAAATCTATGCAATTCTTGAATTGATAAAGTGTCCCATCTTTATGATTTTCATTAAACTTTAAATTCTAGAGCATATTTCGGTTTCCGCAGCAGACATCCTTTAATGAAATGTACGCAGATATCAACAAAGCAGACGGATCAGGAATGGTTGCGAGAATTTATTATTAGAGTAAGTGTCGCAATTTGTTTTTATGCTATTTTATGCGAAACTTACAGAAATAATATTCTAATGCATGAGCATACAAATGTTTTAGTCAACATTATTTGTTTTTAGCAAATTGAAGATTTTCTTGATTTGTCACGTGTTGAGAAGGACTTTATGTCATTGTGGAGTATTTTTCTTCTCAATCTTAATCATAAGCCACTTGGTCTATGTCACACATATCGCACTTGCGTAAGTGCCTATTTTCGATGCTTTTAATTAGAATTTTTTGTCTGTATAAGTTATTTTTCATAGCTTGATATATTTATAAGAGTTTGAATGTTTTCAGCGACTTTTTCTTCAAAAGCATCGGCAAGATATCTTGCAAAATAATTTTCAAAATGCGTGGGTATTCCATCTTACTGCTTTGCATGAAAAAGAGGCGCTGGATACAGACGAAGTTTATGACTTGACAATGCGTCTAAAAGATAATTACGACCCAAGCTCAGATGTTCGTCATGTAGTCTACGCGTAAGTGTAATCTTAATCAGATTCTATTCGGATTTTCAAGGATTTCTAAGAAAAGTTTCTAGGAATTATTTGTAGTTGAGTTTTATTTGCTTTCAGTACACGTGCACGATTAGAAGCGGCAGCCTCTAATGCAAAACGAGAACCTCCATCTTGGCAGAAAGAACCAGTACATGGGCCCAAAATTTCAATATTAAGGAGTTCATCTGTTGCGCGTCTGTCATCCCTAGAACCGAATTCCGATAACGAAGTTTGATTTTGAAAAGGATTTTAATATGAAACTTCTATTCTCTTATGGTTTTCATGTTTTTGTATTTCAGGATATGTTTAAAAAATTCATGAACGATTCTGCTCGTAAAGAAAGGCGAAGTAGTAGTTGTTCAGTAGATGAGCCCAACAGGGTAAGTGATTTCGTTTGCAAAATAATTAGATCTGCTTGCTGATGCATTTATTTGTCTCATCTGATAATATTTGTCATATCTGTATGATGGAATGTTTTTTTTTCTTTATTTCTGGTACTGGTTTTTTGCAGCATTCAGCAAGTCGCCGTCAACGTGAACCTGATTGTTCAAAGTATCTGACAACACCTCGTGCTACGCAACCACCAAAGTGGTTATCATTTGCCGAATAAATTTTCTGCTCATAGATTTACTTTCTACAAAACGGTAAACTTAATTATGGTTGTATCACCTCAACTTCACTACGCATTATCATTATTTATCAATTTTAAGTTGGCATGAAATTAAACGAAAACTTTCATCAAAAAACTCGCTACTACCATCATTTCGAAAATGAGTACTTTTTAACTGGGTTCTGTACAGGTAGATTTTGCTTGCCCAACTTTTCTGTCTGACCAAGCAGAAGAAGCATAAATTTATTTCGAATATATCCTTCTATGAGGCAGTCTTTGTTAGCTAAATTCTATTTAATCCGTACACAATTCTATTTTTCTGTTTAGCTATAGCTACTAATTCTTTATTGGGAAAAATTTGGGCATTCAGTAAAAGTAGCATGCCTTAATTAGATAAGTATTTAATAGTTGGTTTATATAATATAATGCTATTTTTTCATTAACGAAATGCGAAAATTGAAATGATTAAATAAATGAAGCATCAGAGCTAATGCTTGAGGCTAATTGACTTCGTGAATTGTTTTCAGGGTCGAATCATTTCATGGATATGACGCAGTGTTATTTATGCAGAATCGCTGTCAAAAAACTGCCTTGCAATTTTTTTGCAGTCTTTCTTTGATAGGCAATGCTGACAATTAATTTTGCATTTAGTATCCTTTCCTGTGTAAATATTGAAACAGAATGGATAGACGGAGAAACTGAAAATATAGCTATCGCCTATCTGTTTTGCTTCAGTGTTAATGTCTACTTGTTTTTCTTTTAATTTTATATTTTTACTTTTGTGATGTTTCTATGTTATATTATTTTATGATTTCAATTATTTTCTACTTATTTATGACTTTTAATTATTTTCTATTTATTTATGACTTTCAATTATTTCCTATTTATTTATAATTTTCAATTATTTTTATTTATTTATTTATTTTTTTATTTTTTTATTTTGTAATATTTCATATGGTTCGATCGGCGAAAGAAATGACTGAGTCTTCGGGGATGGATGGGAACTGTGGAATGACAAAGATACAAAGTCTTTCAGACTTCTTTTTAGCCATTATTTATTTGTTCTTCCGATTGTTTGTGTCATAGTTTCCTATTGCTTATATGAAGCTTGTTTTAATTTCATTAAGCCGTTAATTTATTCATCCCATAAAGGCCTGAATGATTCATTTAAATTATGATTGACACTTTTTAAGTGCACCTGCAGCATTTCAGGCTTTTGAGGTCTATATATCTATCTCTTAAGTTTTTGAGTTCCGACGTCGTTTGATTTTTATTATTTATTTATTTTTGGTTATATGATGATATTTTTCTGCAAATGATATCTTTAATTTATTAAAAAAAACCGGAAGGTTGAATACATCATGGATAGATTGTGAATACCGTTTTGCGATATTATTGTATTCAGTTTGTTTCTTATTTATCTTATTTCGTTCTGTCATTGTAGGATGCCAACCTTGTTTTATTTCGTCAAAGCTGTGCAAAATTCAGGTGTTTTTATATCGTTATATTTTGTGTTATTTCGTGTCGTATTGATGAGATCGCAGGTCGCCAAATTTTCTTATGTCAAAGTTTAGGGAATTCTATTTATATATGTTTGTTGTCTAAAAGTGTTGAACTTTTGATCTCTAATTGTATTGAAAAGTTCCACTAATGAAAATTTGTGATCAGTCCTTTTTGTTATTTGAAACATTGCAAATTTCTCAATTGACTTTTGATATGGAGTGGATAATAGATCTGTTGAGAGTTTTGAAATTTGTTTACAATGACTTTCGCTGGAGACGGCATAGTGGAAATGGTAAAAAACTTCCATCATAGTTCAAGAGTTTAGGTAGGCATTTATTTATAAGAGATTATAATTGAATTATTTATTTGTAAGATGTATAGTTGAATTTTCTTTTGAAGTGTTTCAAATCTTAGCGTTTAATGTTTGAGGGTTTATTGTGAACTGTTTGAATAGCGTAAAAGTATTTGAACCATTTTAAGCTGGAAGGTTTGCAGGTAAACATGCAAATTTATCGGTTATTGAAAATTGCTTGATAATAACAGTGAATAGTATTCTTAACTAAATTGGTCATTTGTTGTGATGAAATGGCGGATCTCGTAACACTTTTCAAGTCTGATAAAAGGACGAAATTCCATTGTGATTAAATGGTTCTTTAAGAAGTATAGAAAATGGTGATCTAATAAAGATCATAGTTCATAGAAATTTTATATAAATGAAAATTCTAGTGTCAATCGATAACACGATGAACCTTCATTGAAAGATTGCTAAACAGTCCATAGATGTATATCCAATTGCGTTGTATGTCCAAGCACTTGTAACATACATATATTCTATTCTGTAGCATTAACAGTATTCTAAAAAAGGTTGCTGTTGTCCAATTGAAATTTTCTTCTGATCAAAAATTTAAAAATCTTGAAATCGGCTATCTCTTTATTTACTATTTAATTCTTTCCCTGATAGATTTCAAGTTGAAACAAATATGTTCGAAACGTAATCATTTGTAATTCCAAGAAATTTGTTGACATCTATCTGGATTGGTATTATTTATTGAACTGCAACTAATTGTTTTTTGAAGGACGAAAGTAAAAATTTTACGAACGGCACTTATATTGCATTTCGGAAATTTTAAAGGAAAAACGAAATAAAAATTTTACTCATATATCTTCATTTTGTTGTGCATCACTGAGAAGTTGCCAGGTAGTTGTCATTATTCAGGTTTTCTTACTATAAATTTTAGTAATTTGAAGTTAGTTTCATGAAACAATTTGTCAGCATAATGTAAGAAGAAATGATTTGTTTCATCTCTAATCTGATCGATATAATTCTATATGCTTAGCAATTTCAATCATTGAGTACAACTGCTGAAAATATATTTAGAAAAAAAAAATTGATTTGTAGTGTAGCATTGTGAAAACTTCAAACAGTATTTCTCATCTCCCCCTTTTTTCTGTCATTTTCTCTTTTTCTAAATTCATAATCAGCTTATTTAATATATTTTTACACATATATGCAGGGATGTCTTACCTTCAATTCTCTTATGTTATCGATACCCAAAAGGAATATCAAAAGTCTTAGTTCTAGAAAGCATAAAAGCACTTAATACCAGCGATAACTTTTTTTGAGTAAATTTTGCTTGTTCTACTAATAGATGATGAATTTAACAGAATAGGCTAACTGTAAATATTAGTAGCAATCAAATTGAGTCCATCATCATAGGATTGATATTTTCTCCTTCATTCTTTTTTTGCAATTTTCATTTGAATATTTAAAAGGCGTATTTATTTGGAATGATTGATATCAAGAAATATGTATAAACGAGCACTCAACTACCGTTGTTAATAAAAAAGAAGAAAAGAGAAAAAGAAAAGAAAGGGAAATGAAACAGAGATCCTCAAAGTGAAGGTATTAATTGAGAAAAATTTTGCCATTAATGAAATATAGTGACCCTATTATTGAATGTTAAAAAAGTATTGCTTCATTAATAATGAAATTTAGCTGATGCGATGCGAATATGATAGTCTGACAGTTTTCTTTCAAGAGGACTATCGTTAAGTTGAACATTCTCGATCAGACAAGTTATTGAATTTGCAGACTTTGGGATTTGATTATCCAAATTTAAGATTATATGCCGATGAGGGGTATTGTTAATAAGTGAAAATATTGGATATTTTGAATAAAACAACAATAATTACGGATATAAAAATGAGTAAACTATTTTCAAGTACTGAAATATTATACTCATTAGTCATACATATCTCATTATCGCTTTTCTTGCTGTGGAAAAATTTCAGCAAAAGACAGACAAATTTGCCAGCTGTTTCTGATAGCTGTAGCACAAAGCGCAAGTCTGCCAAAAGAGAAAAAGAAGAGTAAAGGATTTATATTGAAATATTTGTTTTATGACAGATACGCTTCGCTAACGAGTGACAGTTGCATCAGTCATTTTGTTTTGTTGCTATATATAATAATCAAAATTAAAGGAATCAATACAACATTGAAAACAATTACACCATTTTGTGATTTTATCTGTGCTGGCAATTCTTGTTTATCCTTTTGTTTACAAATTTTTTATTGCCTATTTGCTTTCATTTTTTGCTGCAATCCAACGATTAAGTCAAGTGCCATTCGTGCCATTCGAAATTCAACAATGGACATTTCGTGAACGATTTACTTTTTAGCTCATTAATCCACAAATGTCGTAAGTAAATAAAAAATCAAATTTTCCAAGTCTTTATACTTAGCTTTTCTCACTTTCTGTTTGGATCATCGAGCCATTTTTTAATAGATGTATTTTTGCAATCTATTTTTTTTTTCAAAAACCAGTAAGTATAACTGTTTTTACAGCAGTATGTAGTGGATGTTAATTAATTGGAATATTTCAAATTTATGTTACATAAACTTTTTTTAAAGTTAGAAATTTAGCCAGTTCTGACCTGAATCATTTCTTCCCAACTCTTGATATGGACTGATTGTGTTTGTTAAGGGTTGGGTAATAATTCAATATTTTAACTAGTGTCGAAAACTTCAATTTTGCAAGTCGACCTAAAAGCATCATCTATGTGCGAGAATATCAAGACTAAATTTCGTCCAAGAAGGTCAGGGCTAATATATAGGAATTGACTAAATTCAGATAGTCTGAACTATAAATAGGTTTACCGTCAAGAGTGATTGCGTTCGATGTTACGCTCAATTATTATGGATAAAGAAGCTGCGCAAATGAGGACTTCGTTTATAATTTACAGTGAAATTTGCTGAAGACTGCTCGAGAAATTAAGTGGCGACAGGCATTCATTATCTGCACTGCACATAACATGCATCCATCTCGTCCATTCTTGACCATCACTTTATGTTTTAATGTCATCATTGATTACTACTATCATATCTCGTTTGTCGTGTATGAAACAGACCGATGGAAGGAGGGCTTTTGAGGGTCAAGAGAGTTGCTCATTTATGGCGCATAGGTGATGATTGCTGGCATTTCGTCACCATCACAAATTCCCAGAGGAACAGATGATAAGAACGCCAGTGGTAGCAATAAGTATTATGCACTCGCTCGCGTGTCCAATGTTGAATTTCAATATAATGCATTCAGAAGAGTTGACGAGAAGAATGTATACGGCAGGATGAGGATGAGGAGTAGTAGATAGAACGGGACAGGCGGTCGGTGTGTCGACCCAAAGGGATTTCCAGCACCAGGCGCTTCTGCCTTCTTTGCCCTCCTTGATAGCAGCCTCAGCTCAGTGCACTCCTTCTTTTTACTACTCTCGGACATCTCGACCCTTATTCTCCCTCAGTTATAATCACCTCCTCACTAAATCGCTCATGCGGCAAGCTGCTTATGTTGTTAGCAGCAGGGCAGAGCTATGGTCACTTCACTATCACCAATTCACTCAATGTTTTCTTCCTTTTTCTGTCCTTCATTTCATTTATGCTTATTGGCATTCCGCCGTGTTTCAGCTGAAATATATACGATGCAGAACGTCATACGCAGTTGGTTACTTTGTAAACTGCAAATTCCCCAATACGTTTCTTTACCTTTTGCTTTTTCGCTATTCATTCATATTATTCTGCAAGTTTCAATGCATGCATTTCAATTTCACATTTTCCCACTGTATCGACATTCGTTATTGTTTCATTTTTTTTGTCCCAACAACCATTCATCAATTTAATTAAATATTTGCAGATCTCAATAAATTATTCATCTTTTTTCGCTTCGTTCCTTTTTTTAATTTTCTTTTTTTTAATTTAACCATAATAACTTTACCGGAGGTTACATTATTTGATAACGTGCCAAATCAATTCAATTTTAAAATTCACTGAAATGCGTAAAATGCAAATTGAAAGAAACATTTATTGTCATTATGAAAGGAAAACAATTATTACATACCACTTTATTTCAATTTTACTTCTCCGAATTCATTAATATCACTGATATTAAAATGATTGGCTGGCATAATTGACCATTATCTATTTTTCCTTCCATCCCGTTTTCTGCAAAACCATTGTAATATTTATTTCTGGATTGTTGATGATCATTTGCATTGAATACATCAACAAAATTTCAGATTGTTATTTGAATGAACGATTTAAAAAATGACAATTTATTATAATTTGCTGAAGCAGCCAAATATAACTTATTTGTTGAACAGAACTGATTTATGGTGTTAACGCATATTAAATACTATCGTTTGTTGTTTCCAAAAATTATACTATGGGATATGAAGTGAAATAAAACTTCAAACTGTACAAAGAATTCAAATGATATGCCTACTTTTCGGTACCATAACCGAGCGAGAAAAAAGTGACGAAATTTCGTGATGCATAAACTAATTAAATAACCAATGAAAACTGATTAAAATCATTATTAACTGAAAGCTTTATTGCTTCATTTGTAAACTTATTATATTCACGAGCATCTATAATGTCATGTTCATTTAAAGCTCGTGTAAACCAACTTTGGTCTATATGGTACACTGTCATAGTGGTACTTCTACAGACTTACTTAATTTATCTTGGTTTCGAACGTTACCGATTATATTCGGAAATGAAATGGCCACACGGTGCCTATCCAAGCCATTGGTTAAGCGTTTATGTTATACTGTATTCTTCATGCATACCTGCTTTACTACTGTTTATGGCATTTGGAATATTCAAATCTGGCAATATTGCTGGCGATAATGATCGACTTGGCGCTCGAATTGATCGTATCATTGAAATTACACGGAGTTCACATGGATATAACGGAGGTAGTTACGCTGTAATTGATGAATTTTTACAAATTTTATTCTAAAAATGAGAAATTTTGAAAAGTATGTGAAATGGTATTGCAAATGCTTAGCTTTAATAGTGTTAAATTGAACCTGAATATAATATGAATAATCCTTAACTAATATTATTTGGAAATAATTGCTTACTGTATTACAGGAGGATGCTTATTTTTGCGATGCATCAAATCACTGTGGCAACATGCACCACCGCTGCCACAGCTTATTCATCTATTGATGGCGCTTTTTCAATTATTCGCCCAACAAGTGATGTTGTCACAACTTTATCGATATGGCTTCATCAACTCCGGTAAAATTAACAATTATTTTGAATTCTGGGTTTATTTTTTATTTTCTCGTGTGACATGCACGAACATACATGGACTGTGGCTGTTTAATTCAAATTAAGAAAATTTTTGAAAAGGGAATTGTAGTATAGTATATTTTTCATTCTTTAATGATTGTAATATCATTATGTGAAAATTGAAATTTTCAATATCTAAATATTAAACTTAGAAATTCAATCCAGGTACAGTTTTGAAATGATTTTTTTTTTGAAAAGAAGATTGCATAGATGAACCAAGCATTCATACGGTAAAAGAAATATACTATCAAGAGCTAGGAAGACTGGGCTGCTTTTAAGTCAAAAAGTGGATGAATTTGTAGGAAAGCTAGGAGCAATGGTTGTAGCAAAAATTGCGCCTTAAGGGTATTCAAAAAGCTAATTCCAAGAAACTCGTAAAAAATCTATAGGAAAGTGCCAATGTGACGAGCACGATAAGTTTTTCCTTTCTTTGCGACTCTATAATGTATGATAAAGGATGCAAAAAATTGTCATATCCTGACGACATTAAGATGTTAGGCTATGAATATTACTTGAAATAATATAAGAAACATTGTTAAAGTGTTTGAAACTTAAACTTAAACTTCTGATGAATAAAACTATTTCCACCAAATTACCATAGGCCTTAACGTAGTATTCTCAGGACGAAGGCATAACTGATTTGCTCACATTTGAATTTGATGAAAAGAAATTTTTTCCCTTTACAAAGAACCAATCATTAATCAACGATAACAGCATGATATCATGATATACCAGATGCATGCTCAAATCCGTAATATCTATAATACGTCAAAACCCATCGCCAGAAATTAAATTTTATGAAATTTTGTCTATGGATTTTCAGATACAGAAATATTAGATTGAAGTGAGAAAAGTGCAGAGAAAAATGATTGAAGTTATGAAGGCTTTTCACTCAGTCCTATTGAAGAAGTGCTGAAGAATATCGAAAAACATTACAATCGTAAAATTAATTGCATTGCAAGAAATGACTTTGAAGTTATATCTGAGAGGTTGGGGAGTTCCGAAGCAGTATTTCTCGTCACTGAAAAGAATGACGCACGCTGTAAAATCGAATTTATGTTACGTGATTGCACGTTAAATACTCTTTCTAGGCTTGTAAAGTTGACTCTTTGTAACTGATTCATCTTTGTTTGTAACTTTTTTCTGTTCTTAATTTCTATTTGGTGTTTGTGTGTGTTTGTGTGTGTGTGTGTGTGTGTGTGTGTGTNNNTGTGTGTGTGTGTGTGTGTGTGTGTGTGTGTGTGTGATGGATAGGTGAATGTGTTTGGCTAGTGTCCTTGTATACATAAAAGATGGCCTATACCAGGCAGTGCCTAATGCCTATTGATTTCGATAAATGTAGTGAAATAGTCTGTCAAAAAAAGTCTTTTTTTAATAAAAAGGCCTAGCGAAAGGCAAGGAACAGAAAGAGTTGAAGGGAAAAAGGAGCATCGAGAATGAGAATGAAACTAATGGACTTAAAATATACTCGATGCTGCTGCTCTCCCAATGCTTTATAGACATTCCACTGTCACATCTTTTCGCCATTTCATAAAGCAGTATCACTTATAAATTCGAAATCACAAATGTTACACGAAATGTGAAGTGAATATATACAAATATTTACTTATATCAGCCATTGTCTAATTGACGGGATGATCATTAAGCCAAATCCAACACTGAAAAAATTTGATAATGTAGAAACTGAGAAATTAGTAAGGCGAAATTTATAAAAAAATTTATGACCGTTTGATTTTCTAAAAAATCAATCTATGTCCGAAATAACAGAAGACAACAAGGGGATTAAGCATCATAAAAATAAAATAGCTATTACTTAAATTCCTAACAAAATTTGATCTTAAACTTGAACATTTACTATTACCGAGCATATTTTATCTCAGATATCATAATTTAAAATCGATGAATTTGAAGCATTAATTTAAAGAAGTGAATCATAATACCTGAAGTAACTTCTATAATATAGTTTTATAAAAGATGTATAAAAAGCGTACACATGTAAAATGTAGCGTAATTAATTCATTCGATCGATGTGTTCACTTTCTGTAACTTTCATAGTTGAGTCACGTCCGTGTTTTAAAATATTTCCATTAATTGATAGTAGTAGAGAGTTGTTCGGAGTCATTTACATTGGGAGCTCTAGCATTTCAACTAAATATTTATCAGTCTTAGAAAGCATCAGAATTGGATCGAAGATTTTGAGGTCGGCCATTCTTTGCTCGATGTACAATTAATTTTGGATTCTAAAATAATGAAGTCAATAAATTTTTTCAATTGAAAAAAAAAATTAAAAAATTGAGAAAAGATATTGAAAGTTTCATAACAGTAATATTTTGCATCTTAAACGTGTCTTTAAAAAAATTCGCAAAAATTTTTCAGGTGATTTTTTGAACACAGAACTTGATTTCGTGTATCAGCGTTCCCGGCAACTAGCAACAAATTTGCCGATGCTCGATAGCCGATTGCAAGGTTTTCGTATATCAGCACAGGATTTGACTGCTACACCAATCAGTCCTAATTTATTACCAAGTAAAATTCAGTCTTTACTAGAATCGTCAGAACTAGAAGAATACAGAGCTAAGCTGTATTATCTATCTGACCCAAAAATTGGCAAAAATTAATAAAATAATTATTCAGTACTGATGCATGCTCGTTTGTTTGGAATACCGCTGGAATTTGTCAATTTACTAATTGCACTATTCGCCTACACGTGTGTTTATTCAGCAGTTTTCTGGCATACCAATAAACCGTTTAGTTTCATATTTTCCCTTCATTTGTTGATTTATTCGGCGACAGTAATTTGGTCTTATCTTGGGTTTAGTGTTCTTCATCGCGTACAGGAAACGAACTATGCTAGTGTCCGACCGGTTGGTCTCGGTATGTTCTTGATCTTTCATTGCAATCGGTTTTTTTAATGAAGTTTTAGCTTTATTTCGTGTTAAATGAGTTTGAGTAAGTTCTGCTTCCAAGTGTTCTTTTCATTCCTATCCTTGGTATATTCATCAAATTAATTAATTCGCTTGGTTTAGGACAGTATTTGATCTCTTCACGTCCGTTAAAAATTTATCATCCATTCGCAGTTATTATCACCTATGTTACGACAATTATACTTATTAGTATTGCACCCATTGCATTGTATATGTATGGTTATAGTAAATATTTCGTAAGTTGTCCTTAAAATTCTGTTGAAATCTTTAGCAATCAATTCATTAAAAGTGATGAATTTGACCGCTTCAAAATATAATATTCTTATCAGATAAGCATGTCAAATGTGCGGCAAAAAAGTGCCTTTCGAAGTCAGGCGAGTAGTATTAATGGTGCTCAGAGTGAATATTCAGAATATCGTCTCCGAAGCTCATCCAAGCTGCCACAAACTAGATTATGCTGCGATGGGTATGTGTATTTTGGCATATTTTTACAATTTAAATAAATATTTGTAAGAAATTATGAATGTTTGCAAGCAATTTATGCAATAATAACATGCAGGAATACTTCTCCAAAAAGAATTTTCTCATTTTAATTTAGTTTAATTTTTTCTTGGACTGAGCCTTCATTAAATTTATCATTTTAGATATGCACCTCACATATTTGCAATAATTTTACTTGTTTTAATTGTTATCGCCAAAGCTCCAACCATGTATGCGCATATGGTGATCTATCAGGTAATTAGATTATTTGCGTAATTTTTTACAAATCATCAAATAATTGGCCTATTTTAATTGTTTCTAATCAATTTCAGTTTGTCAAGTCAAATGACTTCAGAAACTTTTTTTTACTGTAAAAAAAGAAGTAAAATGCAAGAGAAAAAGAAAAGGAATGAGTTGCATAGTTGAGTATTTTATTCAATTTTAATTTTGAATATTGATTGTTTAAAATGTCTATCATTCAGAATGGAGATATTTAGAAAGAAATTGCTATAAAAAAAAGGTCAATAAATCGGAGTTTTGTTTTCAGCATGAAGAAAAAGCGCTATTGTTATCGTGCATCGTTATTGATATTGTTTTCCTCTTTGCGTGGATTATTGTCTGGCTTATACTTACACTTAAAAGAGATTGGAATTTTAAAGTTGTTTTTCAAGTGCATGAAATTATTGCTCTTCAAGTAATAAATTAATCTCATTTTATTTATACTTTAATTGTGGTAAAATCGAATAAAGAAGTAGAACAGGGAAATATTTATTCCGGATAACGTTATGCTGATTTAAAATTGGATAGATAGTAGATTTCCCGTTTTTTCGAGAGATTCATAATTTGTAATTTGACGAAATTGAATTAATGTTAATTTTCAATTGAAAAGCAAAAACAAATTTCCTAACTGAAAAATTGTAGAATGGGCCTCAAACAATGATTGCTTCGCCCATAAAAATCATTGAAAAAAAACCATCCGAACTAAAAAATGCATTGATATTAATGCATGGTGATCAGGTTGGAATCTGATTTTTTAAATGTTTTATGAGTTTTTTAAATTTCATAGCTAAATACTACAGTAATTATGAATCGAAAAGCTTTCCTTTTTTCCCAAACTTTCATTCATTTCAATATTTGTTGATAGATGAAAGTTTTAAATGGAAAATGATTACATCTTATAATTCTAGATATATCTTACGGATGATACTATAGCTAAAAAGTCATTATTACGGCAAATACAGAAGAATGGATTTGGTACAGTAAGCGAAGGGATTTACTGGTTAAAAGGAAATAGTACACAATCACCCACAACGAGGTTTTTTTTTTCAGTTTCTTTTTCTATTTAATTAATTGTTACTTCTAATCGATTACTTTATTATTATCATTCATTTTTTTTTGCTTCTATATTCATATAATCCTTACAGCGTAATTTTTCAGGAGACTCCCACCAGAAAGCGTGAAAGGAACACCGGAAATGAATCGGCTTCTCGGTACATCCACAACTCGCCGGCGAAGTAGCGATGAGAACTCGTCACCTACTGTTGCCTATCATACGGTTTATATTCATTTCCTATTCTTGCAACTTTTCATGTTACAATACTATTTGAGAATAATTTAAACTATCTTGTTTCTAATTAATTCAGGAATTGGAATTTTAATATTTTCTACATTGATATATAGATTGCTCATACCAAACAGCCACAAATAACGCATCAATCACAGCAACGGATTATAATGAATGTTCCCAAATATTCCAGTGAAGCAAAAGTTTCGGCAAATGTAACGGTACCCGGGAATACATTTGGAACATTCCAGGTATTTAGATTTATGTTAATCCATTTTGTCATTGGTTGTGAATTTTTCACATTTTCAGGTTTATTTTGGTAGTTTCTTAAGAATTTAGATTTGAAATTTAGATTTTTTGTTCTAATTTTTGTGAACTCCAGAATCATTCGCTTTCCAAACGACATTATTATAAGCAAAGCGAATTGATTTTTCAGCGAACTCAACGATCAGAGTATACATCCAGCAGCAATCGGCAAATGATGCAAAATTCCCGAAGACCATCACTGCAAAATTCAATGAATGCATGTAATGGAAGCAGCGCTTCAGACAGCACACCTTTGACGGTGAACATAAATTTTTTTTTAACAGCTTATAAATATTAAAGTAGGAGATATGTTGAAATTGTCAAATATCCAAAAGATATGTGTATACGATCTTTAAAGTATAATACTGTGTTTTATCATAATTTGATGATAGACAAATTTGAAAACAGACTTTTTGCCAAACGAAGATTTGCATGCCAATGAAATCACGTCCAAGCTGTTTTGTAGCTTCTCCTTACAGCGGAATCATTGTTTAGCAACAGGAGGCATATGCTTCAATTCATAAAAACCGGACTGAACAGACGGAAACAACAGTGACAGGAAAACGTGGTTCTAAAGATGACGGAGCAGTTAACAATGGGTTTGGAAATGCGAGTCTTTCATACGGAGCATATGCAACGTATGGCCGACCTCAGGTTCAAAATGAATTTTCTTTGCTTTTTTTGTGATTGTGATGTGTTTCAGAAATATCAGTTGAAAATTCTGAATTGTTTAAAAAAATCTGAAAATTCTCATTCTGCTGGTTGATATGAATGTTTTAGTTGAATTAGCTAATAAAATAAGAATTAAGTCATTTTCAGCATTATTTTACTGGTTTTTGTAGACTCGTGCTTTTCAGAATCAGCAGTTGATGCAACAAGCTGCTGTTCAAGTTGCTCAGGCAGTTCAAACCAATCGAAATATGGGCACTATTTACAACAGAACACAGGTTCTCTCTTCATTCTCATTTTTATGTTTTTTTTTTATTAAATTTCAATTATGCACTTCTAAAAAAAACGTACAAGAATAAGTCCTGTTGTTTAATCTAGTTTTAGTTAATTATATTATTCCAGACTAATAAGTCGCAGAATATTGTCATGGATAGTGGGCCAACATCTTCAGTATTTTCTATACGAAGTAGTCCCGTTGCTGAAAATCGTTTGGGTATGCGAACATCTATTTCCAGCAGGTTTGGTAATTTTTCCACTCTCTCATTTGATCAATCATTTTATTAAAAATAATGGAATCGCTTTTTAAATTTCTGAATAGTTGAAAGTATATAGTATCATTTTCTGATAAAAGTAAATAGAAAGTTTCTAGGGAACATTCACCGTATCAAAGGACTTCCAACTTAAAATTATCATCATTCAATAGCGTTACTCCGACTATCGATTCATATAAATTAATTGGTGCCCAGCAACAGCAACAGCAGCAGCAGAGCTCTGGTGCTGGATCCATCCATGGAAACCGGTCACAGCAGCGGCAAACTTCACAGATCTCTCAACCGGTGGATTGGGCAAATCCCTCATCATATGATAAGGTTTGCTTATTTGCTTCCATAGAAAATGCTTCCCTGAAATCCTGAACTATTATTATTTCAAAGTGAATGAGTTTTAAGTATATCTTTTGATTAGAATTTATAATGTGATTTAAAATGCGATGCAATGAAGTCGTATAATTTTACGCTATAATTTATGAAGTCAAATGCCTTCAGAGACTCTAATAAAATACGTCCTGTTTTTGGGAAATATCTAATTATCATAATTACCGCAATACTTATTTCCTTTTTTTAGATTTTTTATATTTGAAGTACGGTTTTATAATTGTCGGCGTGAGTTGCTACTATTTGGGAATTCATTTGTTATTACTATTCTGTTTTTACAAATATAATTTATAACTTCATTTTATAATAGTAATCTGATACTAATAACATACAAATTTCCAACAGTGAAATATAAACAAATGAAATTTGAATTTTTTCAACTATTTGCCCAAAATATGAAAGGCGTTTTTTTGTGCTTCCAACGTTTTTTGAATATAAGTTTGGCGTAATAACAAAATAAGTATTATTGCACAGACTACTTCTTGCACTGTTTACTGTAAGCAGAACTTTTTGCAAATCTGAAGAAGCGACACAGCACGACTGACTAATTGAATAAATATTTCAAATTAGCAAATGCGACATATTAATTTTTTTTAATATGAGAATTTTTAGGCTGCATCGGCAGCCAGTACAATTCAGCAAGAACAATGTTTCACGCCCACATCGACGCTAACTAGTCAAGGTAGTGCAAGTAACTATTCGTCACAACGAGCACCGACACCAGGATCGCCCAATTCACAAAATGTTTACGGTGGCGGACGATTCGTAAGTAGCGGTACAACTGGTACTGGTAGTCTGTACGGTAATTTTGGTCCTGATCGTGGTACATCACATATGGAGGGTAATGATCGAGATCGAACGCTCAGAGCTCAACAGCAACCAACAAAATCACTGCGTACCACAATTGCTACTGGCAGTACCTCAACACGGCATCAGATTAAGACTAACATTGGTGGTTCGCGTCAAGATGACTCAGCTAATTATAGTTTAACATCCAGTAATGAATCCGCAGAAAATGCTCGTCTCAGTGGCCAAACAAATCGCATTATGGATTCAGCTGAATTTGCGACCAGTATTGTTTGAATATATTTATTATGTAATCATTCTTCAGTCGCCTCATTTTTTGGATGTCAAAATTCAAAAAACGCATGAAAGAAAAATTTTTTTTCAGTTAAAAAATAACTTATCAGTTTGCTGATTGTTTGTTGCTTAGTTACCTCACCCTGATAATTAATCCTCGAAGTTTCTCCTAATTTAGACTGTTATTCTTTGTGGTAATATTAACATATAGTTAGCAAACTGAATTGCACTTCACATTTAAGTCACTGTCCTATGTATTCTGTGGTTCATGTATAATTTTTAATGCATAATATTGTTATTTTTAACACAATTCATCACAATAAATTTTAGTACAAGTAATTTGCTTGCATTTTAACTAGGATATCTTATCGCATCGCAAGGTATGAGTGATCTGCAAAATTAAAGTATACTATTATTAGATTGAAAAATTGCTGTTAAATAGCGGTGATCACAAGCGAAATGAACAATCCAACCAAACGAATAAAGTTGATAAACATTGAAAGATTATGCAAGAAATAGATTAGATTAATTGCTAACATTGCAAAACTATACAGTTCTATCAAGTTTATTATAATGAGGAGCATTTAATTCTGATCATCTTATAAGTACAGCAAATTTTGAATTTTGATTAATTATTGACAATTATAACAATACCACTGTATTCCAATTAAAGATATATGTCATTTGATCAAAATTCTATTAAAATTTCGATCGTAGATGGAAAAAATGTTATCGTTTTTGAAATATGCCATTTTCATAATCTCTATAGAAACTCTATAGAAACAACCTTGATATTAAGATATTGATAGAAAAGATTAACTGAAAACTATCACATTGTGTTTTCATTTATGGCAAACACACTCAAAGCATTTCTGTTTTTGTAAACTATTCCATTCTTCTTTTTTTCAGTTAAATTTGTTGTATAATTCTGTAATACACTTAACTTTTAGCCAACATTTTAGTTGCAATATTCTCCACTAATATTAAATAAATAATTTAGTCGAACAGTGAAATGAAATCAAAAAAGCAAAACTTTTTCATTTAAAGATTCTGCATAGTTTATATAATACGATAATATATAAATAGTAGCGAAGGAAATCGTATTGTGTTCCATATTTTGGAATTAAACTGAAGCTAAAAGTTGCTCCTAGCAAAACGTTTTATTTTTTTCATGGTAATTCGCTAGTATTTAATTTTATACTTTTGTCTAATCTGTCATAATATTTGTATTATAAATCAAAATACACATTTTTAATTATATTCTTTTACTCATAGGATGCAGCAATATCGTGTTTTAATAGTGTAAATATCACCCAGAAAGAATATAGCCATAATGTCGTATTCAGAATACGTGTGCATTTACCATTACTTTTTCTAATATTCAGATTGAACTCTTAAATTGAAAAATTCAATGAGTTTTTTTTAAACAATTTCAAGCAAGATTTCTCAAAAAATCAAAAATAATCAAACTGATCAACAGCAAGGATGGCATTGAAATAGCACATATGAGAGAACAATTCAAGATGGAATTTTTTTCATACAACAATGATTGTTCATAACAGTCTTTCTTCCCAGTGCTAACGAAATTCGATGCTCCTCACATCCACCCTTATTCTGCTTTAGCATTCATATAACCTGAGCTGCTATATGTGAAATCTAATTCTAAAGAATATTTTTCATTAAAAATAAAATTTAATAATATCAACTGCTTGACTTCTCTGAAATATTGGAGAAATACGAGAAAAATAAAAATGAATTATCAACCATCTTTCCATTCATTATTCTTCCACTCCAGAAATGCTTCAATCGCGAAATTCGTTATAGTTTCCTGAGATTGTTTTAATAGATGCCGAATACAGAAATGAACTTTGTTTATAAATATTCAAATAACTGTTCTGTATTTGACATTTCGTACAATCGAAATCTGCGCTGGTAAACACATTGCAATCTTATCTTTTCCAAGCAAATAATTAGGTAATCTACAAATCCAAGTTTACTAATATTGAAGCTTGCCATAAAATGGATTTTCGAGATCCATGAGATCTCGAAAATCATTCCTAATGTTGATCATAATTTGCATTCAGTTTCAAATACATCATAAACTCAATCAATATATGCTGTATCTAACCCATCTGTCCTTGCTCGAAACTTTTGCAGACGACCGACCTTTCGTTGATCAAACACCACTTGCAGGACTGACTAATAATGCACAAATATTAAAGCTTAATCAAACCTCGTCGATCATGCAACCAAAGAGTGGCGATAAATGCTAAGGTTTATATCTCCTTTAATGTATGCTTTCCAGCAGTCACAGGTCCAAATACATTATACCTGCCCTCTCTCTTCCCGTTTCCACCAAGATATCTCGAATTAAGGGAATGAACCATGTAACGATTTTCCTGAATCACTTTTTTTACTGCAACCATTTTTCACACTTCAGAAAAGAGAAATTAATATCCCAGAGAATAGCGGAAAATTCTGAATTTATGCTGATCTCAATAACGCTCACTTTCAAAGTATTTGTCATGATTAAATAATTTATTAATCAACCAGCATCATAAATATTCGATTATTTTTGGATTCGATTTCCAAATTTGCAAAAAAACTAATTGCAAAGTAAACACATAATAAAGTTTATGCTTTTATTTCACCCTTTATTTATATCAGTCTGGAAAGGTTGATAATATTACAGCCTTCGTAGAATCTTTAAAACCCAGTATTTTTTTTTCTTCCACTGAAATTAAAATTGAAGGAAACTCGATAAGGTTTAAGCATAGATGATGCGTGAACAAAAAATAACTAGTTATTTTTGAAAAAAAAATTAGTAATTTTTAGTACACGATTTCATGATTGAAGAGAAATTTTCCAAATATCAGTACTGATTAGGTCCACCAACATACGGATAGTAACCATTTTCATTTCGATTTTCGATTGCTGCTAAATTTGCCTGGAAACTAATTCAAAAAAGTAAAGTTTCAAATTTGAATTTCAAATTACATTCAGTTAATGACAAATGAATTTAGATAGCTAAAATCCAAATCACTTTTTTATTTTTTTCAAAAATGATCCGATAGTTTAAAAAAATTTTATTTAAGATGAACCTGTGATATTGCTGGACTCATTCCACCCATTGATTGGCCAATGAATCGTTTCTGACGCTTATCTCTGGCTCGATTATACAACCAACAAAATAGTATCATGAACAGGGAGAAAAGTACGACAAAACAAAATATAGCAAGGAGTGCAATTGCCCAGGCGTACTTTTCCTGCCTATAAAACGATTCTTTAATTTTTGTTCATCTAATCCTAATTTTTCTAAGATTTAAAAAATATGAAAAGTTGGAAAAAAGTTGATCTAGCAAGTCAAAAAACCTAGTAAGTATGAGAGAAATGTGCAATCTCATTTAAGTGCATGAAAAAAAGAATTAAGACGAAACAGTTAACCATGAACGATTTTTGCAACATGTTGTTTCACAACATCCAATATTTGCTAAACATTTTTCAATGATACGAATTGGAGAATTTTCTATTCCATATATGCAGTCAATAAAATTTGTATCATTTGCTGCAAATCAGTTGCAAAAAGTAGCCGGAAAAAGTGCAAGTTCAAGTTCCAATTCAGCCAATTATTCCAAATAGATGAAAGCAAATAAAAATTTGATCAATTATAACAATCACTATCCGTATCAATACTAATACAATTCTATAAGTCAGGACATAACAAATAAATAGCGTGTCAGGTAGAAAACGTAAAAATTTCGAGCTCAAAAGATCATCATTAGTGAAGAGAGAATTTTCATGAAAATCATATTTCGTTTTTCTCATTTGAAGTTATATAATAATTAATTTTTATTATTCAATTAATTAATTATCGGAATGAATTAAAAATTTTTTATTTCATGATTCCATGAAATAGAACAAAGTTATGTTGTCATTAAACCTATATTTTTCAATATATTCATTGAAACATTCCTAAAAACTGCAATTTTATTACTTGATTATTTTACTAACTTACGATTTATCTTTTGGTCAACGAGTCTACCAGCTCCCACCAACCTTTGTCGTGTTGCATTTCCAAACTGTAATCCAGAATTTTCAAATTCACTATCGTACTGCAACGGAAATGGTTGCTTGGTCTTATTTGATACATACTGATAACCTAAAACCGTCTATAAAAATTTCGTTGAAGTATAAATATTTTTGAAGCAATTATTGAATAAATATAAATGTAATTTAAAATTTTTGTAAATAAATCGGGAGAAGAGAATGTACCATTCCAGTTATTTATTTCCTTATAATTCCCAAGCTACACAGATTCAATACTAATGAAGTTTTTAAAAACAAAATTTAAAGGCAAAAAAAAAATTAAAAGAGAAAAATTATTCAAAGTATGTTTGATTATCAGATAAAAATATCAACAATATGAAATATGAGTTGGTAATTATTAAATTCTAAATTAGCAGCTAACCCGGTGCATCCCATCTGGACCACGGCGATGGAGGTACTTGAGCCATGAACAATTCCAATGAGTTTATTAATAATTGTACACGCTGCAGAAAACAGTAGCTGATTTCAGTTTTGTTTTTTTCATTCAATTTTTATAATCAATCAATAAAATAATTAGCATTTTAATTAGTAAAAAAATATTAGATGTATCGAAATTAACAAGTAAAACTCCTCTACACTTTCACCATTTTTTCTAATAGATTTTCTAAGTCATTTTTTTACATAATTTTAGCTAGCCGGAATTTTTCAAGATTATGTGGGAAAATAAATGAGAATGAAAAAAATTTTAAGAATGCTAACTATTTACAAAGGGATGTAGAAAGCAAAAATTGAAAGCAATGAGATTGGATGAAAGTAAGAGTTGGATGGTAAAGAAATACATGAAAATGTTCGAGTTGGACAAACATCACAAACTAGCACATTCAGTGAATCATACACAATAGAACAAAAATATATATAGCAGATTTTTTATCAATGAATTAATAAATTTCATGCTCTTCAAAATCTTTTCTAGCATTATTTTTTATGCCACAATTTAATTTAATTAATGAAACTATCTGACAGTATAGTCGGAATGAAAAATAAAATCACGAATCACATTTACTCATTACAATTAACGATGATAGCTAAAGAAGTGTGTGGGTAAGAGGAATGCACACTCATTTCTTGAAATATCCAATTACAAGTTTACTTTTCTTAGGATTAAAAAATTCTGATATTAAGCAAAAGTAAAGAAAAAGGAAGAATTGGTTTTACTCACTTCCTCAAAAGAAACCGGTAATGGCGATTATTCCACAACATTAGTGAAAGTAATGGAAAATGTTTGCGAAAAATATGGGATGAAGTTGAAAGGGAAATGATCGAAATACAGTAATAGACGAGATTGAATTCTTATTAATCAGCTTGTTGAATTTGCCGAGGTAGCATCTGCAAGTTGTGTAAACATTGATTTAGCACAACTTCTGCAATACTATGCACTAACTCATCTTTCACACACTTTCAAGGGAATCCTCATCAATCAAGCCAGTAAATATGGATTTTTTAAAAATAATTATTCACTTTAATTATTACTTCTATATTCAGTTCATATAGTGACTACTTTCTTACATCAAAACCGATGTCTCCATAATTTTTGGATAGGAGCAATATGGATTAAAATTTAATGATATGATTTTTAAGAAAAAAAGTGAAAGAAATCAAGTATTCATCCATCAGTTTTTTGCTTCATGTGAATTCTGGCTCATACCATTTGGAAAATTTTTTCAACAGCATCAATATAAGGATGTATGTGAGAGAATTATTTTGAAATGTCTGCACATAATTATCAGAACTCATGTCTGGTTCCTATCTTTTTATTGATTTTTTTAAAAACAATTCCCGAAATATTTGAATTATCGAAGCAAACATTTTTCAAAATTATTAAATTGTATGTAACATATCTTTTACTTCACATCAGGAAATACCTTTGTCTCACAAAGCGATCCATTGTAGTGTTGTCCAAAGTAAATAAATTGTATACTATATAGTACAAGATTATTGGTGAAGTAGCTACAAGTATAAAATATACATAGAAATGAATATTTTGTCTCATTTTATCAAAGCCAAAGTTTTTTTTTTGAAGTGAAGAACCGCAAAATATAGGGAAAAAAGTGTATCATGTAAACATCGACAGATAAACTCAACAGTTTGAAGCTAAAGTTAGAACCAGTAATGTAGAACAATTTAATCTGTAATAATGGAAGAGAAACAAACAAAAGTTCACAAAGATCCCTACAACATTTGTGTGTTATTTTTCTTGTAAATCAAAGAATTCAAATGAGCCCGATGTAACAGATCATTTGAATATTATATAGTTAACTTGATATTTTTATATCGCAAAGGTTCACCGTAGTGATTTCGTCGAATAGACATGGTAGGATATCACTTCAGATATGAAAGATACGCTGGATAGAGCGGACATATTGAAAACTTAAACAGCAGATGGTAGGTAACGGTAAATAATATTTGAGAATAATGTGTATTCGAAGACTCCAGAGGAAACCTGTTCAATCGGTTCTATCCCAATTTTTTAAAATCAGACATTTTCAATGTTCTCAAGACACACAAATCCTTTTCTCTCCAAAGCTGAACACCAACATTCTTAACACTTCTGTCTAATGTTTCAAATTTCCAATGTAGAATAATCTGTGAACATTTTGTGTCTGCAGGAAAAAAAGCTGTCCCATAATTTTTCACATTGTATATTACCATTTGTTATAACAAAGCTATGAGTAACCATTCTCATCCCTCTTTTAAGTGACAAAATATATGTCGTCTAACTCACTAAACACTTGCAATATTCATTCATGCTTAATGACGAATATCACCAATGATTGGTCTGGAAAGAAAGATACCGTTTGTCACTTCTCCGAGAATTCAAGGGACACCACTCTAATAAACTATCGAGTGCAAATTGGACTGGTGCTGCTGGTATGCTGAGTGGGTTGGGATTTATGTAGAAACCAGTTTGCATGATTTGACAGCATATGCAGCAATGAATGAAACCCACATCAACCATCATTATATTGCAATTGTGAATGAATGCCACCATTTAAAAGAAAGTTATATTTCACAGAATGATTATTTCAGAGATTAAAAATCCAAAAATTGTATCAAATATAGATAGTATTCTGGGAATGACAACCCCGTATTCAACCCTTCGAAAAAGCATTTTCACACAGCAAGAAGATGGAAATGTTTACTGTTTTGACATGTTTACCAGACCGGAATACTATCCTCTACACATGTATGCTTTCGCAAAATGCATAACACTGACTCTGATAAAAACAAATGTGACACCCGCTCATCTATGAACGCTGTATATGGAGGTTGGAAAGCCGAGGAACCAAAGAAAAAAGGAACAAAATTACATTTTGCCTATTGACTTTTACACTTTGTTAAGAAAAAAAGCAGCAAGTTTATCCCATTTTATTATTGCTAGGTGTAGGAGGTATCACCTAAAATAAACCCCAAACAAATAAGGAACAATGTAATTCCAGAATATAGCATTAAAGTAACTGGCGATCAACTAACACTAAATTTAAGAATGTTAAATAAACTCAAACAAACAAACAATGCTGATAACATAAAACGACATTTAATTATTTCGAGAAGTGCGACAAAGCAACAGAAATCATAAATAAAATAATTGAAATCACCGTAACAAGTAAGTCAAAACCATTTTATGTACAATTCATATTCACTGTAGAAAATAAACTGGCAAAAATCTTTTGTATTAGAAAACAACCATGCGGCATAATTCCATTTATATCATGCCAAACACACACAGAGAATATACACACATATATTATCAGTATTAAAATTTTATTTGTGATATAACATGAGATATAAATACACATAACATACATACACAAATAAACATATATCCACAGAAACCAAACGGATTCTAAAACTGACCTGTTTCATTTTAGTGCTATTAATGTATCTCTTGAAAAATACAACCGTCCCATACTAATTAATAATTTATAGCTTTCAACGAATTGCCCCTTTTTCTTTTTTTTTTTGAAAAACAAACCGTTAGAAAAGAAAAATGCTAGATATACTTCCGCATATGGAAAAGTTGGCATATCTAAAAAAAATTCCGTAGTCCTATCTGTAATGAAGGAAACCTTATACAAATCACCAGCTGCCTGATAGATGTCATTAACATTTACATTAAAAAATCAATGATCTTCATAACTCAGTTTTCTTAAATCTTCTCCCAGCTGCACTCGCAACAAGTCAATTTTTGGAACTGGATTTTTATTAAATGCTTTCGTAATACTTTTCCATAAGCAAATTAAATTACAAGACAAAAAGATATTTGACGAATGATAATTACGCTAAGAGGTCTGTCGAATAGCAAAGTTTTACAAGAAATTTTCATAGGCAAAACATGAAAAGACGCAATTTTAGGCTTCCGACGTTATATGCAGATGTCACAAAAACAAATGTTAATAAGAAAAAACTAGTTGTCAACGGTTTAGTCAGTTTTACCACTGCTTAGTACATGTTATTCTCATATTTGCACATTCATCAGTCAATAAACCTAATTAAAGTGAAATGTGAAAAAGCATTAAAGATCAACTTATTCCGCGTCAAGTTTAACTGCAGTGGTAGCAGATTCTTCCGGGACCACTGAAGCCAATGGATCAACCGATATAGTCGGCACCTGAAAAATAATGAATAAGCTGTCAGTACTTTTTGCAAGATGGATCGCGATAAATACGACAGAGTTATTGCCATGAGTGGACACAACGCCAACTTGCCAATTGACCATGGAAACAAACAATTAACCTTAGGTAAATTAGAGACTCCTGGACTTTTACAAGGTGATGCCGATGATGATGAGGTGGAGGTTAAATGGGGTTGCGTAGTAGCCTGTTGTGCAGGTGGAGTACCATCCTTTACTTCAGCTGGACCATCGGGTGAGGATGCCGGTCTTACAGCTGGTGAAACTGTAGTACGACTGTTATTGTTTGCCTGAAAAAAAAAACGCTGCTTATTAACTACATATTAGAACAGCGATTAACGTCTAGTGTTTTCGAACTTATTATAACAAAGTGTTACTGTTTGCGGAAGCAAAATGATTGAAAACAAGGAAAAAGATATGAAGACAGATTTACATCGTTAGATGCTAAGAAAAACTAACCTTTGGTGAGTGAGACACCGGAACCGCAGGTGACTGCCTGGCAACCGGTGCAGCGCTAGTTGTCATTGCAGATGAAACAGCAGCCAATGTTGAAAGCGCAGCAGCCGTACTATTATGTGGTGTATTCGCTGCAGCATTTGCAAAACTAGCTAATGCAGCCGTACTTGGATTCATCATCAATGGATTCAATAATGGATTGCCCATCGCTAACAGTGGATTCGAATAAGGAAATGATGGCAAATTGCCGCCAACTGGCAAACCATTAAAACCTAGAGTATAAAATTAGGTTGCACAAATATAATTAGAAAAATAATAGAAAACAATGCTTGATAATGACAACCGCCTAAAATGTTGTAATTCCTGCATATCATTCACAAAAATCACTTTAAGTAAAAAAATTACCATCAGCGATGGACGTTCCAAACGATGGCATCAAAGGATTAAATGAGTTGGATACATTCGGCGCTAAGGATGTAGTTGATGTTGGCCTTCGAGTATGTCCAGCAAGGAGTGCTTCCTTGTTGACACAGTTAGTGAGATCATGAGGGCATCTACCAACGATAGCACGCCGAACTTCTCGTGCTGCTGATAAACGCAATTCCTTGCACGAAGCATCCGAATACCATGAGCAATGCGGAGTGTGGATGATATTCGGCACAGCAGATAAAGGTCCTGAGAAATTTCTCAGTTAGGAACAATTTTGGTGCGCATAAATATAAATAATATTTTTAATGTTTAAAAGCCGAAGAACTGTATTAATAAAAGGTTACCCATAGCAAGGGGATCGAAAGGTTCATGTTCATGGACATCAAGCGCTGCAGCTTTAATATGCCCCGATTTCAGCGATTCACCCAACGCACTTTCCTGAATAAGACCACCCCTCGAAGTGTTTACAATAAATGCACCTGGTCGCATTTGTTTGATTGTCATCTGTAGTAATGGAAAATCACGAGACTGTAAGTACAGTGAGACAATATACAAAGGATCGTACTTAATATTAATAATTCGTCTCAAAATAACAAAATCTTCTTCCAAGAAAATTTTATTGTTTTGAGACGAATTCTTTTCATCACTTTTATTACACTGCCATTTTGTAATATACTGCTAAAGAAATGCAAAAAAATAGGTATGTTAAAAAATCATTCAGCAGATTAAATATCTTTTAGCTGATATTCAAATACACCGTGATACGAATTTATGTTATAAATCGGATATTTTACTTCTGAATGATCGAAGTCAATTTACTTTATAGATTAAGTCTTCCGTATTTTTAACATTTAACACAGAGAAAAAAAAGTTATGCATCTATCCTTGTTAGACACAGCTTACACCTATGTATAACATAAAATCAAGAATTTAATTTTAAAGGTTCTAAATACAAATTCAGTGTCTGATGCAGGGAAGAACTACATCTCAGTTTCATTGTATACCAAGCTCTCCTTACACTTTACTCAACGTAATACTATCATTAACAGCTGTTTTTTTTTTATGTCCGATAACTAAAGAAAGTAGCAGAAATTAAAAAACTAACATCGTTGATCATATGCCTCGTTTCATCCGTCAGTGGGCAGTGCAACGTTATACAATCGGATTTGAATAAAATATCATCGAGATTGTAACAGCGTTCAATACCCAACGATCTGTCAACTCCCTCTGGTAAATGCGGATCAAAGAAACAAATTTTGAATCCAAATGCTTTAGCACGCATCGCTACTGCTGTACCTACACGACCAAGACCAATAATACCCAAAGTATCATCGCGAATTCGTGTACTACCACTAGCCAATTCACGCACCTGTTCTACACCACTAACCTAAAAATGCAATATGATGCGAAATAAAATTAATAATTTGCACACATATCACAGCTCACAATGGGAAAACTGGAAGAGTAAGTGAGATTGGTTAACTGCTTTTTCCATATTTTTTGAAGACCTTAAAAAGAAGTACAAAATGAAAATACGTAGAGTATATTTCGTTACTAATAGCGATATTTCCTCATACCATGAATTGGTAAGAACTGGCAGCAAAGTCTAGGTATAACTTCTAGTATGGTCTGGTATAAATGAAGTATAGAAAAACCTTTTTCCCTTCTGAAACTGCTTTTGCCAACCAAAATGTCTTCCTATACATATTTAAAATTAACGACATTGTTGTATCGGCCACTTCTTCAACACAATCACCGGGTGTGTTACATACAGCAATCCCTGAAAAAGAATTCAATCTAGTTTGAAGAATTAAATTTAAGTTTTAGTTGTAGCAATAGCAATTTTGATTTATGACTGATAAGATATACTGAAGAAATAACTAAATATTGGTGGATTCATGAAAATGGAAGACCTTCATCTCCTTTTAGGTCACTTCTAAAACAACACATAAGTATTAAGACACGAAAAGAAAAAATAAAAACACGACAGGATGAAGTTTATTAAAACGTGCGGAAAGATCTGGGCAAAGGATCAGTGAGAAATGTAATCTAAGATAATGGACCTTAGTTTAATATACTATGGATTATGTTAAGTTTCCTATACTCACAGCAGTAGATAAGACATCATGAAAAGTCACCACCAGCAAAAAAGTCACTGATTTTTAGACAACTTCCTAAATACATTATTAAGAAAGATATAGTGGATCAGCATTAGTTAAAATGAAGAAAACACAAATACGGACGATCCTTCAAATACGGACAAAAACAATAATTTGTACACTACTTTCTACCGTAAAATTGCATCTTCATATCGTGAACTGCGTCTTTAGAAAATGTTGCGAAAAGACAGTAACAAATTCAGCAATTAACAGTTTTGAGCACATACGAAATGGGCGGAATAATTGATACGCTTTAGTCTAAACAAAATACACCCCCTATATTCATGTACCTATTAGTGAAATGCAGATATGGTACCATTTTGCCAGGTTATCACCAGATGAAAGTGAACGATAGACACCTTCATCAAGTGATACTAAAACATGGACCATTTCTTATACAGTAGAAAAGATTAGTTCACCACATGTTATAACCTAAATCCACCCGCTCATCACATTTTTGAAGAAATCTAACTATTTATAATAAAAAGTTAGGAATACTGTTAGTTTTCTTAAATCAGGCCCTATGAAGTTGTAGTTCTTCCCTTCTCAAACTATACGCGAAGAAACAATCATCGTGATTCTATTTGTCCGATTGATGCAAAGTTTTTTTGTACCAAATTCCTATCTGGGACATATTCAAAATGTTCCAATAAAAAAATTACTTAGGTATTTCAGAGGACTTACAAAAAGCACATTTCACACAAGGTAGCTATAGAAAAATGCAGTTTATATTCATTACAAAAATGTAAACTTACCGAGATCTGTTGCTGCCTTCACATCAATATTATCAGTACCAGTTCCGATCCGTACAACTACCCGCAATGCTTTAAATTTCTCTAAATCTTCGCGTTCAAGCGTTATCGAGTGCCACATTAATGCAGCAACCGCTTCATTAAGCACCTAGAACTTTTAAAAATCGCGGTTTTGGAGATTAAGCTAGACCATATCAGCGTTTATTTATCAAAAATTGATATACTACACTGCTTATCAAAAACCATACCTTTTCATGAATCTCATGAGTAGACTGCGCATCACAGAATGCTACCGTTGCAACATCCTTTAAAATTGGCATTTCAACCGTACAATCTCGGCCGTCCAGAAGTGCAACCAGTGGACGTCCAGTGGCACCATTCGACATACGACCGCTCACTGTAAACAAAGTGGCTAACAAATGTGCATAATAAATGGCTCGCAATACTCATCAAAATTGGAAAAGAGATATCTAATATATCGTAAATTAGAAACTACTATGAAAAACCAGCAAGTCATTTTGCTAGAGTGCATTTATAACCTATTAAATGACATTAGCCCTTTACACATTCTTTATGAAACTATTAGAGTATCTTGCACTGTGCATATTACTTTTGTACCTATCACATAAATTATACTTCACCAAATATAAAAACTGCCCTTTACGCCAAAAAGCGCTTGCTAAAGAAATGTTTTGGTGCATATGAATGTAAGCTAGAGTGCACGATGATCTGTACAAATAATGTTCTTAATAGCTGCACAAATTCTATTCTTATGCTAATAAAATGTCCTCTTTCGATCTCTTATCAGATAAAATAGTATTAAATATAGTACTAGAATTTGGACATAAGGAATATAATGGATGGGTGTTTTACTAATAATTCAACTTAAAAAAGTAGCTGTTACTTAATTGACATTGTTCACTCACTCAAATGATATTTCAAAGCGGATTGGAAGATGAATTTAACAAGTTCCCTTTCCATATTCAAAGATAACCCCCAATGTATAAATGAGCAATGACAGAGAACAAACTGGAATAACCGTTCAGCAGAAAATGTACACCAGAGAATGATAAAAAATTGTGCTTACTGGTTAATATATTTGCGACGAAATGATTGTGTCTGAGGTCAGCTGAAGATACGGCCGATGCGGCAGCAGCAGCAGCAGCAGCAGCAGCGGCAGCAGTTGTGGTAGCAGCAGCGTTATTATTGTTGGAGGATGATGGAAAGCGAAGTGAGCTGCACGGAGGGTTTGAATCTATAAGAGGCGATCTTGTTAATTCACTCACATACATACACATACATATACACAGACATACTCTCAGTTGCACATGCAAAAGGAAGACGCCAAGATGGGTGGGCGCGTAGCTGAGGCAGCGTCCCCGCTCCTACTATAACACCACCACCAGCAGCTATATGGAATTTAGAAAAGACGGAGTAGGATGAGTGTGGGCTTCTTCTTTAGGATAAGAGACGGACGAACGAACGGACGGACGGACGGACCAACCGATGGATGGATGATGATGACTCGATGCATGCCATATGTACATGTCGGTAATGTCCAACTACTAAAACTCCTCCGCCCCCTTTCCCTTTTCCCCGGAGATCTGCTGACCTTTGTCCTTCGCTTAACTGCTTAGCAATGATGCTGTTACTTGCTGTGACAGGTGCGAATCGGAGTTACAGTTTGCGGTCACTCAAACAATTATTACTAATTAATAAGCAATGCTCGAGGGTGCATCTGCTTCATCCTCCTACTCCATTCAAGCATAACTTTACTCCATATTCGTAATTCTCCCCTATTCATCATTATTTCCTCTAACATGCGAAAATAATAAATTAACAAAATAAAGACTGTATATATTTCAACCATTGAGAACCTAGAAAGAAGCATCGGCCATAGTTATACCTAAGTCCAAAACCACTGCTAAATGCGGAGTTCATTTATGAACTTCGCAGAAACAAGAGAACTGCTACTATTTTTAGTCATGCTAAACTGATATATAACTTTTACATAATGTATTCTTTCAGATCTGTAAGTAGTTCTATTATTACATAATGTATTCTTTCAGATCTGTAAGTAGTTCTTCCACCAAATTTTATCCCATGATCAAATTTTTGTCGTCAAGTAATGCAGCAGTACTCGATGCATGCTTTCAGCCAGAAATGAGAAAATGCGGTAGTCAAGCCCATCCATCCACCTCAGAATTTCCTATCCTTCTTTCTTTCCCACTCAACTTCTCGCGCAGTTTTCTGCATTATGAAAAGCAGTAAACTTCGAAACGACACTTTAGTGTCTAATCTCAACCTTGACTCCTAAGTTATAAAATTGAGAATTAGTAAATAAGATCAAGACAAAAATAGGGCTGAATTTAAATAAAGATTCAAAAAAAAGGAATGAGTGAATGACCAGAGAACAAACAACATGTCTGTTTTCTGGTTTTGAACATCTTGCGTTCACAAAAGAACATAGTACGATTTGGGAGAAACAATGACTGTTACCATTAATATGTCTCACAATTGAAACTTAGTTCCAGAAATAACGAACAAACCTCACTACTTTTTCCAAGTAAGCAAAAAAAAAAAACTTAAAATTAGTTACTTCACATGTTAGATTTGAAAAAAATATTTTTGCCATCAAGAAATATTCCAAAATATTAATACCCGTTCCGATACTTATAATTAGATACTTAACATG
>UPTC01000255.1:22720-49655 GCA_900537255.1 Acanthocheilonema viteae | reverse complement strand
TAAAAGCAACAATTTCGAAAGCTCACTTCCCTGAACGATGGCATAACGGCGGACTCTAAACTATCAACAGTACCTTTCAGAACTCACATAAAAACATTCATACACGTCTACAACCATTAATCACTATTGCTGTGCTTGTTATGACTATTTATTGTATCTCGCTAGGCGTATGCTTTATACGCCTCTTATGTATATGTGCTACATTTTTGTTTATTTTGCCAAGAAGTTTCATAAAATTCGATGCTGTCATATCGTTGCCAGCTGCAAGTCGACGCGTTACAGATGCCGATGTCAATTGCATGACCTGATGTATGCACATGTACGATTGTTATCAACTTATATTTCGAGATAAGTATGTTGTTTCTAACAATTTCTGGTGCTTTTGTTTAGAGAAATTAAGGTTATATCGCTTGTGGAAATAAGCCTTTCTGCCTTATTTATCCAGGCTTTAATGGAGGGATAAAGTATCCTGAGGGCATCATTGCCTTTTTATCTGATGGTGATTATTTGCTGCCAATAAAATGTGCCACATAATCGAGACTCTTCCCACTCCCACTTACAAAACATAAACCCTCAGTTGACCTTTGACCCGTTCGTACAAGCTACAATTAATAATGTATCGTACAGAGGGAATGATTTGATAGATGGAAATAAAGACGATAACTCTGAGTTTTTGTTGAAGCAAACAAAACCGGGATGATGGAAAGGATTGAGAGAAAGATAGAGAAAACTGTCAGCATAGAGTGAACAGAGTTAGGGGAGAGTAAGGAGGATGTGGTAGGAGTCCATCACAACATGTAAACAATCAGCTGAGAAGGACCGAAAGTCAGCTGAGTGAGGCATGGCATGTGTGTGTGTTCTTGCAGCAGCGCTGTTGCTACCATCAACACGGAAAACGCATCGCGCGGTGCAGGCATTCTTTGCAGCAGGAAGACGAAGTGCTCGAAATTTAGTCGCGCCGATCGCTTCGCTGGAGCGTGCTGTATGTGTGTGTGTGTGTTTGTGTTTGGAGGCTGGTAGGAGGGTTAGTGCTTGTGCAGGGATCGACCGGGAAGGAGATAGCGGCCTGTCTTGAAGACCGAACTGGTGTGAACTCAGTGAAAAATTCAATAGATGAAGCAAGCAGCTCATGGTGTGAGGAGAGGAAAGCGGTAGAAGCAGACAAACTACCAAATGGGCTTTGCTTTCGGCTTTCCATCCGTGTAGGCAGTCGTTTCTAGCACACGTTTGGTGTTAGCATAAGGAGCAGAGTTTTTTTTTCGCCAAAAAAAAGCTCAAAAATGCTTTGAAACAGAGCTGAGTGGTTGGATACAAACAATCATCACTGCATATGCCTCAAACAAATGTCATTCAAACAGCAAAACGTTCTACAAGAAATCCTAACAACTTACTGAAAAATGAACCTGAGGACCAAAAATTGCTACGAATTAATTAAACTAATTTAACAGCATCACATAAGTAACCTTCTCACCAGATACCCGTTGATGTGTATTTTCACTTACTACCAACAGCATCTTCAACGGAAATGCACATCCTCACAAGGTTTTCTCTGCAAATCAGTTGCATCATTGTTTCACTGAAAATCACCTCGGTAGTATAGGGTTCCGTTTGTGGTACGAGTGCAGCGCCACGGTTAGTAAAAAAGATGAAATAATTAATGATCTGAATATAAGTAATTAATGATCTGAATATAAGATTTCTAAATCTCACGAGACTCTCCTGTTACTGACACAATTCCATGTCGACTGCACTTCAGCATTAGCCTCCCGATGGAAGCACCGGTCAATCGACTGTTTTGCAAAAACCGCTAATTAAGCAGTTAATGCCAGGAAATAAAGGCAAAATAGGACAGAAACAATGATTGAAATAGCGAAAAAAAGAAAAAATTGGCAGATGAACCATGTTAATTTTGGGACAAGTAAATGGCTGGACCAACGAATAAATTGGAATTTCTGGATTTCTCATTTCTTAATAATTCTTCCAAATGGATGCATTTGTTTTGGCTTTTAATAATGATCATTCTTGGGATTTATGTTTAGTTCCTTCAGGAGATGCCAAATTATTCCGGTTCTTAATTCTTTACACTAAGTGCGGAACGTACAGAAACAACTTGTTTTTACGCATTCTCCATATATTTTCGTAAATTTTATCATATATTGTCAATCCTGAGAGCTGTCACATAATTAGTAGATGTCTTGGTTAAACTCTCGTTTAAACTTGTCATTTCTTCCATTTCTTTGTTTCTTCCCGTCTCTCACTCTTATTCTTCAATTCTACCTAATGTCACCATACATTTTTCACAAGAATATATCAAATCGATAAAATATCGAAGTTCACTAAATTAATGTATGGTATAAAATTCAGGATGTAATGTTTAATTTCTAGGTAACAATCCAGATCTAGCTCATTTTTCATTTTAAAATGAAAATACAATACACCATTTTGTAGCGAATGATCTATGCCCAAAGAGTACAGTTGCACTCCATCTGTTGCACTGCAAACAATCATTTACTTTTTTCACAAATTCGCATGAAATGCTTGTCGTTGCAACATATTAACGGATTAAAAAAATAATAAAATGATCTTATGCTGCATTGAATGTAATACCTTCGTAAATGAATTGTTTCAGATCCGAAAATAATTTCAAGTTTTTTTGTGTTACTACCACAATTATCCCGGGTACTTCTACTTACGAGGAAAAATTGCTGAAAAAAACAGCAAATATTTTCTTCTAAAAATTCACCATACAATTCTATGAATTAACGCCAAATTCTATAAAATATAATCTAGTAAGATCGATTTCATTTTATAATTGAAGGTAGGTGCTAAATATGATTTAGTAAAAAGAAATTTTAATTCAGATATTGAGAATTCCAATCTTAAATCCAAAAAAGAAGAAATTCACTGAAACAATTGTGGGAAATTTCTGTGAAATAAGAAAAAAATTTCTGTGAAATTCGATGTATATATGACTCATGTCGGATTGCAAAATAGTGACAACGAAATTACACTGAAATGATACTTTCGATACTTTGTTCCTCATACATAAGGAAAAAGTTTTGGTGAAATTTTTTTTCTCATGCAATGTTTTCGATTATTTAATGACCTAATAAATTGAAACTAAATTCCTAATTCTTTTGGAATTAGGAATTCACTACACTACCTTCGGCTAATATGAGATCGTCAAATAGAATTTAAAAGCATTATTATTGGATCAGTAAGGTGATAGTCAAAAAGGCTAATTGATAACGCGGGCCTTTATTTGAGACTATTACCCAAATAAAAATTTTGATTTCTGAATAATAAGCAACCCGATTAAGTAACTGAATTCCTAATTCTTTTGTGAAAATCTAAAGCGTAGATACGATGAGCATACCAAAGCTTTTTCTACTTTCACATGAACTTTGATGATACATTTCCCAAACATATTATTTTCCGTACCAAGATAAATATTACAAAATTTTATTTACTGGCATACTGGTGGTGCAGCGAGAAAGTCGATCGTTTTGAAATGATGAATGAAATAGAAACCAAACAAGGTTATAGGTGTTATAAATTGTTAGGTAATGGTTATAGTACTTCACTAGAAACCATATCCATTAGGCCCAGCTCTGAAATTTGATTTTCATACCTGCATTACATCACCTATCTTTTCTTTTTGTCCCGATACCTTTGCATGTCTAATTTTTAGGGTGCAAAAATTCGCAATATTTGACATTTTGAATAAATTGCGAAACTTCGCCTAATTATGTGACCGTTTGCAAAATCTGATCGTTGCAACTATAACGATAAAAAACAGACTTGAAAACTCCTAAGCAAATTGAAGATATGTGTAGTGGCTAGAGAAGTTTGGGAGATGTGAATCAGCAAATACCTAACCAAAAAAATAGATTAGACGAGTAATTTCAGACTAGAATTGGCCTTTCAAAGATGAAAAAAAAAACAGTATATTCAGCACGGAAGTGCCTTGCTAGAAGACATTCTATATTTACTAAGCTAGTCGTCTTGAGAGAGACAAGAATTCACTATATTCCAAATTAATAACTGAAATTAGCTGTCTTAAAAAATCTTTTAACTGAGGTAAACACTTGTGCATTGACAGTCTCATCAGAAATATGAAAAGCAAACTTTCAGGAATGCGCTGGAAGATAAGAAATGGAAATGTCGTCTTAAACATTGTCCACAGGGATAGAAATCATAGTTTATTTGATGAAAATACTCTGAGATCTACATCATACGGAGAAACGGCTGGAAAGTGAGGAGTGGAACTGGTATGAATGATGTCCTGTCTTGCCTACATCTAGTACCCATGTACGCAGCAACTACAAATGATGAAACGGTTGATTACAACGACTGAAGGGTTGGGGTGAAGCGGGGGAGTTAAACCATGAAGAGACAACTGCCAATTTGGAAGCACAAACACACCCACACATACACACACACACACATATATATATATATATATTTGGTAAGGATATATACAAAAGGGAAAAATGCTTTTCAAAACATATTGACAATCCTCAGAAATGGAGTGTAACGGGACAAGCGGAGAGTGTAAGCTGCCTCATCGGTCCCCTCTCCCACTCTGGATCGAGACCGGAGCTATCAACGGTGACACACACGCATACACATACACACATACACACATACATATATATGTGTATGTGATGGGGATATCTACAATAGGAAAAAATGCTTTCCAAAACACATTGACAATCCTCAAAAATTGGGTGTATCGGAACAAGGGGAGGCGTGTAAGCTGCCCATTACAGTTTCCTTTTCTAGCGCAGATCGAGACTGAAGCCGTCAACGGTGAAATGACACACCTGATGCGGTTATTGCTCCTTTTCAAGGTGCAGCCATTATCCCGGTATCGATGGTACGGATGGTGACGGTGCACTCTCCCCTTTTCAGCTACTGACTGCTGCTTGATCAACCTAAAAAATATCACTTATGTCTGTTTCGATGACACAACAACAAAGTGACGCACATCACTAGATAACATCTACATGAGGCACACACATACCACACATACACAAACATTCGAACTACCCCAAAGTATACATTTAGCAAAAATGCACTGTTTTTAGCCATCACTAAAGCTACTTTTTTAAAAGCAACAAAAAGCCCCAATCGATTTCAGTTCCATCCCTTCCAACATCATCGTCTCTCCCATTGCCATTGCTGTCATCACTTCCATCGTGCCATTATCACGACTGTCTACATTTTCCATTTTAGACATACAATAGCATTATTACAGGCAGTTACATACCGCACTGTAATAATACACCATTATTAAATTCGATTGTCATATTTATTATATCCGAGGAAGAAATAGTGATAAAACTGAAATGGACGGATGGCGATCATTTATTTCGTCAGATAAGATGTGCTGCTATTTTAATGGTGTTAAAAGAAGACAGTAACCGTTTATTGCATGTATAACGGTATAATGATGTATTTTATCAGCTGGTACTACTATTTAGTCATATTTGATGATGATATATCTTGTTCTATATATCATTTATGATATACAGAAGATATATCAAGATTCTATTAGATGAATATCGTCCACAATACCATTTTCACTATTATCATCACAGAAATCACAATCAACTTGTTAATGAAATTCTTCTTTGAGTTATGATGTCAACATATATTCATTACAGGATTGTATGAAAATGTGTTTCAGGGAAATCCGGTAAATACTTCTACTAAGCTGCTTCTCGAATTGTAACATAAATTTTGAAAAATAAAAGAAATAGTGAGAAGCGGGAAGGCTAACTTAAGCTACATTTCTTTTGATTTCTTTTGCTGATAGAGATGAAAGATCTGCTTTGTTCTGGAATTGTATCTATTCATGTTTTAATGTATGCAAACAACACTTTATGCTTTTTTCGAGTTTGCGAAAATGTAAAACATCTTTTGTTCACACTCACATTTGCAAAACTTTTTTTTTATATGCCCTCAATGCCATCTTTCAATTATTATAATGCAACTTTACAATCTTCTCCAACTGTGCTATAAATTTTAATAAATTGGAATAAAGCAGAAGGAAGCACAAACTAACATACGCATAATATGGGAATGTGTTATCCTATCATGATTATATTTACAAAATAGCCAAAGGTATCTTTATCTGAGGCTTTATCCAATAAATTTAATGATATACAGTCATGGTAGAGTAACAGATTTCTATATGGTACACTAAAAACTGTGTTGCTTGTTTTGATCCATTCATTAAAACTTTCCATATATTAATTGGGAAGTAAGTTTAACAATCTTTGCTGGAAGGTCCCGAAACCGGACACAGCGTCAAGAAACACACATAAAATTAACTTGAACTAGAAAAGAATGGAAGATATTTGTGGGACAACTTGTTAAAGTCCAGCTAGCCACTTTACATCTTAGGAATTAAGGCAGTTTGAGGACCTACTATGGTTCACTACTGTAACGCGCCTATAATGATACTGACAAAGGATGAGTAACAGTAGGGTGAAACGAATTCTCAATTGAATGCAGCGTAATCTATTCCACATTTTTTCAAAAGCAAAATGATATCTCAAATAAAATATCGTTCGGTTATACGAAATTGAAAGACACTACCGATTAACTAGTAATATATTGAAGATCAGTACGTCGTCCGTTTTATGAAGTGCGCACACAAAAAAGGATTTCCACTTTTCCCCTTTATTTTCCCTTCTATCCATTACACCCCATAAAATCGAATATTTACAGTACATAATTAAATTAATAATATCACATTATGAACTGATCGATCACAAAAACTAAAATCACCAAAGTAGCGGGACTAAATTCATTCGTCGTATCATGATGAAAAAATGATAAGAAAGGAAATTGTTAGTTGAAAGTGTTGGCCATTGGAATATATACGAAGGTTCAAATGTAAGCTTCAAAGAGTATTAATTCTTAAACACTTTTTTATGTTTACCACATGGCCAATGATTACAAAATATGCTAAATTATACCAAATCAATTATCTTAAAATATCTGCATTAATATGCAGCATAATTTATCCATCGGAAGTGAAAGATGTTATTTAACTCTCATTTCAGATAACAAAAAACGAGTTCCATTTTATAAACTTCAATTTACCAATCTAAAATACGTGCGAAGCAAATATTCACAACCTACAGTAACATTTTCGACAGTTTTATGAATAAGCTGACTATGATCTACCAAAGTACCCGCAATATATAAAACAAGAAATTTTACAGACAAAATCACAAGATTGAGCAGAAATTTTGGAATGAATGTTAACATAAATTTTGGATTCGAAGAGATATCACCTTGGCTATATCAAGAGAATTTGGACATCGAAACTATCTTCAGCAGTCCCCGTATGGAATGAAGTTGTTCAAAGCGCCTGGAAAAAGAAAAAAGAAAGTGTTTTAAAAACATTTTATATTACAGTGTTCCAAAGTCACTACATTAAAGAAGTGAATGATATCGATTGTTTCCACATATTTATTTTATGCACAAAACCTTAAAAGTCTAGATCTTCACTGTACAAACCGGAAAGTTACCTCCGTATTAAATGTCGAAAAAGTTGAGAATGTTCGTAGCTGGAAGACGCACGTAACCTCAGTAATGTGATATCGTTCCTTACCATGACAGCAATCTTTTGCAAACGTAGGCTGTTCCTTTTAATACATAACAGTGAACAAGAAGAAAGAGCTAACTGCCATCGCAACTCTTTCTGACATCTCGTCACGATGAATGCTATCAAATTTGGCACCGTAAGTGGAACTAAAGCCGGAAATCGTGACGAAGATGATTTCCTGAAAAGTATGTAACTAAGGAATAAACACATAAATTTATTGAAGTTTCCATTTTATGAAAGTTTTGATATCAAATAATTACTGACCTTCCTGCAGGAAAAAACAACACTGTGGGCAATGTATCCATTTGAAACTGCCACGGCAGATCGTTTAACGAAACATCAATTCTAAAAAATTGGCCACTTTTCTCGCAATAACAACTTCGTTTGAAGGTAATTTCGAAAACAAGAATAGAAGCTGAACAAATAAATCACTCGGTACTAATTCTAAGCGTATAACAAATAAACCATACATATAAAATTTGATTGATCTATGAAACGGATAAAAGTAGTGGGCCACTGAATGGTAAACATGAATTACGGAAGTACTTGGTCCATGCCAATTTCCTCCAGAGAAAAATACCACGATATCTTCAGACGAGTTCTGAAAATGTTTCACAACATTTTAAAATACAATATACAGATACACCAAATTATTATGAGTCAGTTGACAAACTTAAAATTAATTTCAAATTATTATGAGTCAGTTGACAAACTTAAAATTCATTTCAAAGAAAACATTTTTAAAATCAAGTCTATCAAGTAAAAATTTCATGCGAAATGAAAACGTCAATGTGATAAAAGAAATAAGAAGTCTAATATGCTCACAACATCTGTTCTAAATGATTTTGCATTGGTACTCGGTAAAACAGACAAATTATATGTCAAATTTTCCGGTTTTTTCCGTAAAGCCTGGGAAATTACGTGCGGCATCAATGAACCATTATGAAATGCGCGTAAGAAGTCGCGGAATGTATGCCTAAAAATTTTTTGAAGAAAATAAACCAAAATTTATCCTATTTACAGAATACTAGAACGATTACGAACAAGTCAGCTGCAAAACATAATAATGGTTAAGTGAGACTTATATATTATACAAATTTGAACGAATTGAGTGTAATAAGGTTTGGAAAGTCTTCCCACCTGGAAAACTCGGCTTGCATAAAAAAAGTTCTTTCAGTACTCGGATCCACAATCAATGCGACAGTTCGTCCATTGTATGGTCTCCTCAATCGCTTTAGTATATAATCACCATATCGACCATCAACACCGATAAATCTAAATCACTGACAGCACATTGCAAGCTAATTTAAGGTATGTCAGAATTGTTCAAAAGAGCTAGCTTTTCAAAATCTTATAATTAACTGCAACCTTCAAAGTGCAAGTTCTGACCAGTAAGCATGGGAGACAAAATGCATCGTACATGCATAACCAAAATCTATGAAATAATTAACTTCACAACAGGGGAAAAATGAAGTGGTAACCCACCAACCGTAGCGAATTATTTTTGTCACATGAAAGGCCCGCGACCGATGTTGCATCAAACGGGTAATAAGTAGATGGGGCTGGACCAGAAATGTGACGATAAAGATTTCGAGCAAGCCTATATTTGGCACACTGTTCAAGTGTGTTCTGTGATATATCAAAATTTTGACTTTTTGAAATTAACAGTGCACAGCAAACATTCATCAGTTGCTCTGAAAAAATATTTTATTTCATTTTATAAGATCTTGTCATTTCGAATTCCTTTAAGATATAAACGCTCTTTTGAATACTCACTGCATCCAAAGCAAAGTAAATGGTACGCTGCATTTCTGTGAAGTTATTATTCATTCATGAAATAATCCGAGTAGGACAAACCTTCACTTAAAGTCGAAAGGACGGATAAACAAGGAACATTATGAAACAGTGACGAGTAAGCATTATAAAAGAACAATAGAAATTGGCTGCAACTTCCACTTTTCGAAAAATTCATTGCTCGTTTGGATCGACACTGGAAACAACGAGACATCAAACTTTTCTCTGTCATGCAGCACTTACGGATCTGAAAGAATTTAAGTTAACTAATGTAATTCGCAAAATCAAGGAAAATATTTTCCGACAAAAAATTTTACTAATGTCAATGAAAATAAAATACCTCCGCAGTATGGGCATTGATTTTCTGGCATTTGTGACTGCTCATTGTAATTATTTGACTTCTTTCATTAACCAGTGCAATAAGTTTGTTCGATCTAGATTTCATTTGATTGGTTAAGTCTGCACCACATGAGTAATATTCCATGATGGTCTGAAAACAATACCATGACGGAAAATAGTTGAGGTACCTCCCCAGCTACTGCATCCTACTTCGATTTGAACACAGTGATAATAAGATTTCGAACTAAAGATCAGGCAGGATCGATAAACAAAACACTACCAATAATAACAAACATATCCACTATTTACAACATCCCTTCCCTTTTGTTTAGGTTAAAAAATACCTTGTCAATTCGTGATCCCTAGACCGAGAATCAAGAGGTAAAAAACTAACCCTTCTTTCCCGGTCAAAACATTTAATGTATTGACGAAATGATATTTGGCAAGTAATAATAATTCATGAGACTTCAATAAGATTTCTTCAAAATCCACTAAATTTCAATTAACCTGTTTCACCACTGAAACTGTCCAGCTGTGGAGATAAAGCACCTGACGATCCAAAAATACCACAACTGTTGCACCATGCTGTAAAATTGATAGTAACTCCTCACTTTTTGCAATACCATTCATTTCTGAAACAAAAATCTTTGAGAAAATAACTGTCAAAAATTCTCCAAGTTTAAAATAAAAATGTAACTATAAATCACAACCTGGACTAATCCACTGAAGGCCACTTGATTCGAATGCTTGGTTTTTAACCCATTCGAAAATTTTATGAGCAGTCATATTTGATTCATTATAATCGTAAGTGCGGTTCCAGGATTTCAGCTGAATCCATGTTTTTGGTGACGAATTTATGCTCATTGCTAAGCTCGAATTTGTCACAACAGCAAACCCAACTTTATCAAGTAAATCTTCTAGAAATATTCCAGTAATCTAACATGCAAATAAAAATATATCTCCAATTTCAACACATCTCTCTCACTCTGCAAATCAAGCATAAAATATGAAAAATAATATGGATGTGCAAATCAGAACTGAAAAATTGGGGCTAAAGAAGAGTCTAGCCTATACAGATTGGAATTCGTTTTAATTTTTAACAAAACTTTCATCCTCAAGAGAAATTCACGAGACTCGAAAAAAATTGGAATCTGATTTCGAATAATCAGAAAGAGATAATAATCAAAAGAGACCAAGCTGGGATTCGGAGATTTGAAAAGCGCTTGCAAATGAGAGCTTCTAAAATCTAGAAGAAACGTACGACGTTGGAAAACAATTAATGCTGCTTCGATGTATTGTTGAAATTCATATGATATAGCAAATGCCACCTGGAAAAAGACATAAGTAACTTTATTTACAAAACTATCAGAAAAACTCTAAATGAATTATCTTTTTGGAAATTTCGAAGAAATTAACCTCCGCATGGAAAAATGCAATCACTGCATCATCAAATTCATCGATAAAGCTTTGCAGAGCGAATGGAGTTATAAGCCGATGAACAGGGTTTCGCAAACGTGATATCCATCTAAATTGACAAACATATGAGTATTTGCCCAAACTGAAAGTTACAAATAAATGGTTGATAAAATTGTCTGTGAGACTAAAATGAAAATATGCAGTGGACGGAGATGAAAACGAGCTTTACCTATATATGTAATCTGATGCTAATAAACCAGTATACATTAAACTTTGCTTTCCGATATAAGCAACGATGACAGGATATGTGTAAGTTTTATGAGATTTTCTGCATTCTCCATGCGGAAAAAAACAGTTGACTGCTGCGAATGATATCTGCACGAAAATATTAAGAACATATTTTCATATGGTGAAGAAATTTAAAAAGTTCAAGATATTCGGCAACTTTAAAAGGTATAAATTATCATCCGTTAGAATCAAACGTTCCGCTCATTAACTTAATAAATCATTATTAACTTATAAGCAAACAACTCTTCTTTCTAGTGTACAAAACAATGATTAAATATTTAATGATTTAATATGTCATTCAAATTCTCTACTCCTAAGGCCAAAGAAGTCAGTAAACCCTGGACTATAGGTAAGAAGGGATAACTGAACTGCACTGCGAAAACCTTTACTGACTTAATTTTCTTAAACTGCATTTCCAAGATTGAAAATTTTAGTAGCAATACTGCAAAGTTTGACATCTTTAAAACATACAGAGAAAGAAATATTGAGTAACAAAAAAGCTTACATCAGAAGATGCACTTAAGCTTCTAGCAACGTTTTCGAAGATTATACGTGTTCTGGTGCATCGCCTGCTCCATGGTGCATAATACATGACAACAACAATTTCAGAGTTATATAAGAGATTCTCTGGTTCTGCATCATTACCAGTATAATGGTCAACAAGGTATTTCTTCGAACTGAGTGGGAAAAATGGTCTCGGTGGAGCTGATTCCCGCTGACTCAATTGACCACTCGAATTACTAAAATATCGAGAGATAAGACGCTAGACGAAATTTTAGTACCTAATAAAAGACAAAGACATACCAAAAGGCATCAAAATTCAGCAGAAGAATAGACAACACAAGCGATGCAATAAATGAGCGCATGGTCAAATTATTAATAAATTTTTGGCAGAACTTTTCTGCCCATTTATCACTTTCCACACCTGCAAATAATCTTATACATTATAACTGCAGAATTTATTCTCAGGTAAAAAAGAATCCGAACAAGTAATCTGAGAACTACCGCCACTTATTCCTTTCTTTAGTAGTAAGAATGAGACAAAATGATTATATTCAATTATTTACCTTCAGCACTGCTTTCTTTCGTAACCAAATCAGTGATGCATTCAGCACTGCCTGAAAAATTATGATTTACCGTTTCCATGTCTACATCCAACCATTAAAAATAATTTCTTCAAACTTCCAACAATTTGACCATCTTTTCGTAAACTGCAACATGATCAAGTTAAAAATTTAAAATGATAGACCAATTATAAATCACGCTTAAGAGAATGATTTATCCAATGTAGGAAATGAAGAAAGCGTACCACCTGGAACATAAGTGCATTCAGCAGTTTTGCACGGCATTGAAAGCCACATCCATTAATGGCCTGACCACTTCAACAACATCCATAAAGCTCCTACAGTCATAATAATCAATTTCGTTTTTTTTACTATTAAAACAATTTTGAGTTTTGAAAAAAAGATGACAAAAAAGAAGGATTATACACCATCAATTCCTTATTTGAACATAATGAGTACCATTTTTTCATAGTAAATCTTACGGTTTTAATTTCAAAAAAGCACGATCTATTCCAAGAATCACAACAGTAACTATTGAACTGTCCCATTTCATTCATATAATGGTCAGGACTACCTAATTCTCGGTTGTTTACATTTTTTATAATTATCTATGATAAACACTCGTCAATTCAATAAATCTTTGAAGTATTATTACTCGACTTCGAATCAATTGAACACTTAAAATTCAACTGTTAATGTGAAATAAGTTTATGATTTTATCCAATTACTTCGCTTGTTTCATCTAAAATGCACGGTTTGCGAAATTAACCATTACTGATTCTCCTCCGTTATCCAGAGAGATTTATCTATTAACTCGTATATTATGAATGCGGACATTCAAACTTCAATGCACCAAATGCAAACCAAAACTACGTAAAAAATTACCCCCCCCCCTCCACGTCACGACCACTACACATGTAAATTCTATAATATGGCCCTCCAATGCAACTGACATCTCCAAAGTACCTGGCAATGTTGTGGGAATCGGTATGACACTTCTTTCAGCTGGGAAAATTATCAATTGCGCTTGACATTTTTAGACGTACATTGTCATCGTCATTTCCAGCGTTTTCCCATTCCATCCTTCAAATCTCTTCATAAACTTCGTATCAAAAATTTACTTTGTTACTCCTATTTCACTCGAAATTGCAATTCTTGATCAATTAATAAGAATCCAGAGAGTGCACATGCATCTGAATCTGCATTCAACTTCATTAAGCAGTCTTGAAGTTTCAACAATCATTTAGATCTCTCTGATTGTTCCTCTGTTTTACATAAAATGCAATCGATATCCCTGACATTAATAACTTTCGTGTGCCTTAGACAACACTCGTATTGTAATAACTCACTTGTACAACATTAGCACAATTTTATTAGCGTATATCTCAAATTGATGGGCATTTACAATATTGATGAAAAGAAATATGCAATAATAACAAAGATGACATGGAGGGCTACTGAATAGGTATACCACGTAGCAGCCAATGTACAATACGGAAACACCATTTCACCCGAACGGCGTATTGTCTGTAAATTTGTTAAATTTTACAAAAATGGTAAACTAGAATCCAGTCAATTTCCATGGAATTTAGAAATTTTCACAATACAAATTCCATTCCGATTCTACAGATCTCCAATCAATAACATTCGATTTGTTGAGGGATTAATGCAGGTGGATTGGAGCAATCGGTAGTCGCTTGACAAGCAAATAATCTAAAGGCCGTCACAGGCCTATTACAGATAAGTTAATACCTAAGAAGAATCCAAACAACCACTGGATTGGATGGGCGAACAGTTCTGTTAATTCATGCTAATGAAAATATCATTATCAAATTTAAAATATGTCAATATTTTACCATAAGAACAGCGAAGTATGCATGTCGACCACAACGATTTTCAACTGCTGGTCGGATGCAATGAACGTATGCTTGCAAATTGCTAAAAAGAAAATATTTCTGAAAATTTCCAAATCTCTGCTAGATTAGAAGCTAATGTAAGTTTAATTTCCATTCTTTAGCTTGAACTGTTTTAAAGAGAAGATTTCAAGATGGAGACCTGCAAGCACTTAATAAGTTTGGCAACAGCTGATAATAATCCATTTTCTGTTCAGCTCTAACGATATTGATGCATTTCATGTATGTTGTACCTGTTGCCACCTCTTGAATACAATACCAGCTCGTATACAGAACTGCAAATATCGCGATTTTTCTGAACCGCTTATTTCCCATTTAAATCTTAACTTTCAGAATTTTTATTTCATAAATAGTTCAAACATTTTCAATTCTTATTTAATTTCCACCCATATTTGTTCACATTACTCTTTAAAATTGTATCGTGAGGTATATGAATGCTCTAAAATGATCGTTCGCAAATTATGCATCTATAATACTTAAAATTGTTAAATTTTTGGATTAAAATAATTTCGAAGAATACAAACACGGATATCCTTCACCGCATGCATAACTCAATGCATTGTCAGTTGTAGCATAGCGACTGCGAAATGGTTCTCGGGAGTAGCACAATTGCTTTATGGAATTACCACCAATACATTCAATGTACTGATTATAAGCACTAAAAACAGTCCATTGCACGTTGTCATAACGTGCAATGTTTGTTAAACAATAGTAAATTGAAGTAAAAAAAAGTTTTTTGCACAGTTGTAAGATTGTTGCGAAAATTATCTGATAAGTTATTAGAAATATTTTACTCGCAAATACTTAGCAGTTCATCTCGAGATTTCTTAAAAATATTCCACATCGTAAGTTTTTCAACCAATCCGGTTGTTTGTTGGAATGCGTCTAATTTCGTCAACATATAAGCGCACGAATTTATTCGTCGTTGATTATAATCGCTGCAGTCAGAAGGATACTAAAAAAATTTTTTAATTAGAAAATAAGAATAAAGTATATCATTGTTTAAATAAATGTCAGCTAAATAAAATTATCATAACTGAAATTGAAAATGTTGAAAAAAGATGAAAACTATCAAAAACAAGAAATCATTTAAAAAAAAACACACAAGAACTGTAAAAAATTACCAAATTTTGATAATTTCCATAACGATTGTTATCATAAATGCCATTTTGATTACTGCTGGGACCATAGTACCGATTGCGATTGTAGTTATAATTGTACGGTGTCGTATTATAATAATATCCAAAAGCATATCCATATCCTTCTTTACGATAATAATTTAATGATTGTAATGAATTGTGGGATTGTATCCCTCTGTCTCTATCATCCAATACTATTTGTTGATAAAAAACTATCAGTAACACAAAAATAATTCTTTTTATTAGGGAAATAAGCTGATCTTTGCTACGATCTTGCTACGTGATCTGACATTATTGTTTTGTGATTTCTTCCACATATCTGTGATTAATGCTATACTTAACTGAAAAAATGCATATATTGCAGGATTAGAATGTCATGTATGTTTATGAAATTCTACGCCTATTTTGACTGGCCTTTTCAATTGCAATGTTTACTATTTAATGACAATGTTATTGCTCATTTCCAGTATAGTAAATTCACAAAAGTATTTCTACTATCAAGTAAATCCCAAATCTCTTAAATAAATCTCGAGTTCTCGAGAAATGTTACAATCTTCGAAAGGAAATGTTTACAGTCTTCGAAAGGAAATGTTTACAGTTACAGTCTTCGAAAAGAAAAAAAAAGAAAAAAGGAAATGTTTGATGACTCATATAACAAATAATGGATATTTTCACTCGCTAAGTATATTTTGATAACTAAATCAATTATACTACAGCAATATAAATAGTTTTTGGGCATCTTTTTCCTCAGCAGTGAAGTAAAAGGTGTAGATGTCTCGTTAAATTATTGAAGTTTTATCAAAGACAAAAAAATCGGTATTTTAAAAAATAGTCAAAATAAATATACCGAGGAAATAAAGCAATATTTGGAGGAGAAGCATCACTAAGAAGACGGATTGGAAGGATGAAAATTGCAAATAAGAAAAAATAAGTATAAACAAGCAAGATGAGCAGACTTGTTTTTATGATGTAACTTAGCAAAGTTTACCAAAAGGATCAGGAAGGAAATGGTAAGACTAAAAAGTTGGAAAAGTAACAGTCAGAGGATATTGAAATGAAATTTTTTATTGGAATATAGCAAAAAATTAATCCATTATCTAATTAATAACAGTATGAATCAATTCCTTCTGTTTATCCTCTATCCTTTTTATACCATTTCACACAACATGGATTTATTATTTACATTATTAACCTGCTAATCGCTCTTTCTCTCACTTTATTGACCTCAATATTAACAGCACAAGCAATCAATGAATTTAAAAGCTTTACATAGAATATTTTAAGTCTTCGTTAATCTAATATTTTTTCATTACATTATTTTATGGATTTATCATAGAATTTATTGGCATAAGATGGAATTTATCTGAATAGCTGTAAAAAGTGACAATATAATATGCTTAAAATACATCATAATGTAATCATGTATTTCCATGATTTTATCAAGCAGTTTTTTTATCACAATTACTATCAGTGACTGAACATATCATACAATATTAACCATAACTTATAAATAGACACAAAATTGTTTTCCTGTTTTAACCTAAATTTAAACACAGTGTTAGCAGAATGCTGACATTTTTTAGCATGTTTGACATTTTTTTTTAAAAGAAAGAAAAATAGCCGAAGAAATTAATGCCTGTGCTTGTGCTTTTAAAAATTAATACAAGTAGGAGTAATACGATTATTTGATTCTAAAATAAAATCGTGTGTTATTAAACAAAATAAAATATTTAAATTGCAGCGACATGGTGCAATAATGGGACAAAACCAAATTAATAGATTCACGGTAATGATTTAAATTAAAGGCTTACTTCAATACTATATAAAAAGTATATTCTGAAAGAAACGGATGATATATCTCCGTAATCTCGATGAAGTCATGAACACTGATATTGCTGTTATCGAGTTAGCTTTTATTGTTAGCTATATGTATTCCGAAATGACGGACCGTATCCTCCGCAAATTGTTTTCCTCTATCATCATTATCCTATCTTCGCTAATTAGAGACGACTTATTAATGATATATCCACGTAACGAATTATGTAGTAATTCATCTGACAAAAATCAAATGTAAAATATTGTATGGTACAGTCTGCAGTAGAATCAAAATTTTTGCACGGAGAAAATCTCTGTTAATTCAGTCACATTGTGATAATCTGTAAATTTTTGAAAGAGAATATGTGAGTTGACGACAAGAAACAAAAGCATTTAATCTTTTTTGTAAAATTTCTGAATTATATTTTATGGCGGTGTTAAAATGTCATCACAGCGAAGAATTAGAATGCAAAATGATGGGAAAAGAGTTAAATATTAGTGTACAGAAATCGAAAGTGATGGAAAGAGTAAATTCATATGCAAGTTTCATATAGGAAATTTAAATTATTTCAAGCAAAATAATATTTTATTTTTTGCGATATGAATGAATGACTGAGCTTTTAATGCATGCTATCGATTTCCATAAAACAAAGCTAAACAAGAAATCTGAAAAATAACTGACATTATCGCCGCGATATGTTGTTTGAATTTCATTGTAAACAACATAACAAGTTTACCAGTAATCAAAACAAGTTGATCATATCGTGTTAGATCATCTGAAGATCGAGGAAAATGAAGGCTTCAATCACCCTACATTTCGCATACAATCACATACATACACATACATACATACATACACACACACACACACACACACACACACACAAACATACACAAAAAAAATCCTCACTTTCAATATACAATCTGACACTAGTTAACCTTGTTCACTTTTATCAAACAATATATATATTGCAGCATTCGCTTCTATGAACTTTACAGTTCATTAAAACATTGTTCACTCAATTCCAGTACCTACAATAATGATTTTGAGGATGTTAAGAAATTTTGGTTACTGGACATGCATGCAATTGCATTAGCCAGGATTTCAAAAACTTGTCAATTCAAGAATTAATACTTATCTGCATAATATAACGCGATTATTCATAAACATAAAATAACAATGTAACTCAATTCATAATGCATGATTGTACAATAAAATCATTGTACAATTGTAACTTTTTTGAATTTGATATGTGCTACAAATAAAACTACATGGGCAACAATGACTGAATCAACAAATGTAGTCGGATTGAGTGTTCGAACAAAACCATGTAGAGTTTGTAATTTGTTTTCCAAGTCAAAATTCTGGTTTTTCAATGTAAACTGTTTCTGAAATGAAATTTCAAAATGGAAAATATCTTGATTTGTTTCGTTAAACGGACTTAAAAAACTTACCACCTGAAATAAACGATGAACAAAACTGTATGAGAAATTACTTTAAGGACGAAGCCATTTTCGTGCAAATAGTCGGATAATTTTGTGTCTTCGCGAGTAATTGTTGGTAGGTATTTTTGCTGGAAATCACGTCGCCAATAGTCCTTAGGCCATTCATCCCTGTGACAAAATAAATTGAAATATACGAAAAATCCTTATTATGAAAATAGGCTCCACTATCAACACAATATAACTTACTTCAAACTGATCTTGGTGTAATGATAAAGATAAAGATCTGCTCGAATAAAATTCGGAAGTTTCGCTTCAAATGGATATTTCTTCATGAGGTAAGTAACTGAAAAATTTTTTTGTAAGCCTTTATGAGATTGGAATTTATAGCACCTAACGAAATATAAGAAAATATGACAGGTCTGAAAACTATAACCTTCAATAAATTCAATTTCAATTTATATTCATATCTAATCGCACCTTTTCAAATTAAAAGAAAAATACTTTACCTTCTGAATTATTTCTTAACAAATGATAAGCAAGAGAAAGAAAGAATGCATTATTATGATACGTTCCTAAAGCGGCAAACCACATTTGCCAATCTAAACGCGGCTGATGCGGCACTAAAAAAGAAAATTGTCATTATTTGTTTGCCGTATACAACATATTATAAATTATGATAAAAAACATTAAGATTTCAATCGAAATCTTCCATATTGAAATTAGTGTTCAACATTAATACTATTTGACCTTTCAATTCAATTCAAAGAAATAGTAGTTAACCCTAACAGCAAAGAAATGCATTAGTAAAAAGATTTTGACAATATATAATCTCTCACATACGAATCGCGGTCTTTCATCGAGTTTCCCAGGCTTTGAATAGAAATCAAACATAGTCCAAGAACCATTCAGTTCATAAGAACCTTCTAAGATTATTTCCGGTCGACCATGCAAACCAGTCATCCTACAATTTCATTTAATCTGGAAAGTTTTTTTCATAACTAAACGAAAGATGATATGTTATGCTTTTGTAGACTAAAAATTGGGAAAGACACCTTACCTTCTGAATAAACCGTATGAATGAGTCAGTCCGTAGGATTTCGAATAATGATGCATATACTTCACTATAGTAGGAATCTGTGACTGTGATTGATTACTTATGACAACGAATGATACCTGAATCCACAGATCTTAAAATGCGTGAAACAAGCATATGATTAAATTACTAATACTAAAAATAAATTTGAAATGTGGGATTCCGCAAACATTTAAAATAATGTCAGAAGGGCCCCAAATATAAAATCCTAAAATCTAGAAATTCCGCTAAATTTTCGAAAAGAATGACTAATTCAAGCCATCTATGATAGAAATTTGATCGTGCTGAATGCTTCGCTGAGATCTAGCAAAATTTTTCATGAATTTGTATTTTTAATATATATTCCACTAAAATTATTTAGATAAAAAAACTGGGAACATACGGTACTGATTGAAAAGAAGAAAGTTGCAACGATGATTACATAAACCAGATGGAGTAATGAAAGTAATTTTGATTCATGAATTTCGGTGAAGTACCTAAGATTTAAGAAAATTAGAAATGATTATTAACTTATGTAATTACTTATATGCTTGATACCACAATTCAACATAATTTACCTTAGTACTGCAGCAATAACTTCAGCGAAGAAGCCAATGACTCCAATGTATAATAACCAAATAGTCGATTTTTCAACAAATTCGTCAAACTGTTGCATAGTGAATGCTGAAAAGCTTGAAAATTTCACTGACTTTAACAAGAGAATTTATATTGCTGTTGTCGCTGAAAAGCGAGAAGTACCAAAGAAGAATTAATTTCTTTGCTTTGGATTAAAATTTTAAAGAGAAGCAATTCCTTTTGTCGTGAAAGGATATATTTTATTGTAATTGTAGTAAGGAATATTACTGTATCTTAATGCATGTTAATACGTGTCAATGTTGATGTTCCTGTCAACCAAATTACACTATCAACTGATTCATCTTGTACTTTCATATCCGTTCCTATCCTCGCCTCCATTATTGTCTTACATGATCTCCTTTGCTCTTATATCCTCCAATATCTTTCCTTATTTTCCCACGTTATAGTACGCATGTATACTTCGCCTATATAAGGCATCAAATCATCATTCGTTCTACTTCTTTTTTGAGGTTATATGTTTGGTTTCATCTTGTACCGCTTGTTTCTTGTTTAACATTGTGTTTACTATTATTGTTAAAGGTTTAATTACCCAAGTTTGAGGTCTACAGTAACTGAAAGATTGCAATCAAACCCTAAATAGTCACAGAAAAGAACGACAACAACTGTGATTAAAGAGTCAACTATAATCTAATGAAATTCAGTAATTTTTATCTAAAAAATAAAAAACGAAAAAAGCACCAACCGATTGAGGACGCTATTTTAAATCCATCAATACCAACATTAAAATAGTAGACGAAAAAACATAGGCTTGATATTATAAAAATAGCTGATATCAGTGTTCCCAAAAATGTCAACGAACGCTCAAATCGTGGATATATGCCCTTTGTAGCTAAAAAACTAAACTTTATAACTAATATAACAATCATCGATGATGTAATAGAACAAAAAATAAGTAGCGTATCAATTTTAATTAAGGCAACGTGCATTTTTCTGTTACGTTCAATTCCGGTCACAACGATTCAAATTATTTAGTTTTAATATTTAAAGTTAAAATCACATTCTATAAGATATTATAATGCGAAAATGCGCCAGTTGGTAGCTGTTATTAATCTTTATCAACTTTATAACTTTATACCGAGAAAGCATGAAAAAAACCAAATGCTTACAAAATTTGAATTCGTCTGAATCCACCAATATTGCTACACATTCGATTGATATAAGGAGGTTGAAGAAGTTGTAGTTACCCGTTGCCATAATCAAACTCATAAGTAAGATCTTTAAAGGAATTCTTGATAAAAATTTAATTAAATAAGTGGCAGAAAAATTCACGAAAAAAAAACCTGAGGGACGAACGAGAAATATCGTGCATATTTAAATGGCAATAAAAACAAAGGCGGCAAAATAATTTCAATATGAAGTGTGAGAGCGGTTGACAAATGCTTGAACCATTTTGGAAACATATGAACGTAATAGGAAATCCATGTGGGCACACACTGACTTTCGAAATGTACGTCCAGTGCTGTGAAATTTTAAATTATTTAATGAACTTATTTACTTAATAAGAAATGGAATTCCAATGAATTTGTGTTAATTTTTAGGTTTTCATAAAACATACCTGCGAGATCCCACCAAAGAGGACAATGGCTAGTGAGTTTGACCACGCCCGATGAGTACATAAGCCGGAACACCAACCAGCGCATCAGGTACAACGAAATATTATCTGCTGGTGAAGATCCCACGAATGGCAACGGAGCTATGAGAATGCACAATGCTCCAGACTCTATAAGAAGACTATCCCACTGGAACTGAAGAAATACATCGCCAACCTGTAGAGTTCAGATTGAATTTTGCTGCTCAACAATAAATCGGTGAAGCAACTCAAGTTTAAGTAACACAAACTGGCGTGCATAATTCTTTCTTATAGATAAATTGTTTATGAAAGTAATATATGTGATTACAAACTGATTTAATTCGAGTTAAATATTAACCTGAATTGCGGTAGAATAGATGACAAATAGAAAAAGATAAGTGATGGTATTACGGATGAAGTCGAATATTATGGAGAGAGAAGCAATCGCTATTCCGAACAAAATAACAACTTGTAAAGCATAGGATGGTGCTATGCAGAAAAAGTTTATTACAATTGGCAAAATATTCACGCCATTTTGATATGAATGACATGATGATTTATCTGAAAAGCAAATATTGCTTTCAAATTTCCTTTTATTTGAACTTGGCTTGGCTTAGGTAAATATTCAGATCTTTCAAATTTTAATTGAGAACTGCAAAGAACGTATAACTTATGAAATTAACAATGCACTTTAACGCTGAATGAGGAGAAAATAAAAAATGCAGCCGTTTTGTAGCAAGAATGAAAAACATTCATTTAGACAATATTTTTTTAGAAAAAAAGAAAAGGAGAAGCAATTAATATCATCAGATTTTTAAATCCCAAGATTTTTAAATTTTCATGTATAGAAATGATAGCAGTAAAAATGGAAACACTGCTTAGAAAATAAGGATGACCGATTGGCGAGAATATATTTGCCTAATGAATAAATTTCATCTCTATTTTCATGTATAGAAATGGATAAATTTTTAATGAATTTTCAGAGACACCTTAGAATAGAAGTTCTGAGGAATAAATTCACAGTCTCCATCAATTTAAAAAGCAAAAATAACCCACCACAAGAAAATTTCGATGCCACTGGGATCAGTCCTTTTTCTCCATAAAGCCCTGGAAAATTTTACCGAATAATCGATGAAGTACAAAGAAAGCCCCCTAAGATCATGTAACTTTTTTTGGCGATTAAAAAATTAAAAATTCTAAAAAGTTTGGTCAATAATTTCTGAAAAAAAAAGCGATGAATTTAGAATTCAGAAATCACATAAATTTTATACCTGGTATCTGCCAGTAGAGCGAGGTTAGTGCAGCCAAATAAATGAACGAATGACCAATCAATAATATATCTTTTACTATTTTAGCCTTCATTTTCAGATTCCTACTTCGTTTAGGCCTGAAATAAATGAGAACATAGAAATAAATAAAAGATTCAAAATGCGCAGTAATATTATTAGTTTAATACATAAACAGAGTAGAAGTGACTTGTAAAAAAAAGCATATAGAAATTTTGTACAGTGAGCCGTGTACATTCACTTTTCCTCTTTGTTTTCGTTCTTTTTATTCCGATGAAATACTGTATCACTAACGATTGCACCGCAACAAGATTATTATCTCAAGGAGAATTGACGCAGGACATTTTCTGCCTGCTCCTAAAATGCACTTCCTGTAATTCTGTGAAATATTTGAAAAACTTGACTAACGCTAATTGACCGGATAACAGACAAGTCTTATTGATATTTTTTTCCCAGCAGTCTTGAAAAACAGTACAATATGCAGGAATCCAAATGAATCTTCAATTGTCCCTAGTAAGCCATTCTGAAAACAATCTATCGACTAGGAATGACGAAGTGCACTAATGACGTTACATGAAACGATAGATATATTATAATAGACCAATCATGTGTAAAGCATACGACCGTTCAACATTCAAAACAAACTGAAAAGAAAACCAATCGTATTCTAGAAATAAGCGTGCAGGAACTACGAGGAATAGAATGAATGGCTTACGTCACACAATGTAAATGCTGCAAAAGAGATGAACAACTTTATCACCATCCTTTAAATATATTCTTTCATCTCTCCGTAAAAATTATTTAAAAAAAATTTCGTAACAAAAAAACACTTCGCGCTTTTTTCTGCTAAATATATTAGCTCATATGTGTCTCAACGGTGCATTGGTCATTCTCTTGTAAAACGACCATTTCTAATTTGTCTTCTTTTTTTTACTAAAATTCACAATCTATGATTTTGCTGTTACAAATTTGAAGAATCTGATGACAATTCATATGGTTCAAATAAACTATCAGCTGTCAATTTTTCCCAATCAACCAAAGAGAAAATTTTTACACTTTTTTGAGATATTATTTCAGTGCGGTTGTCTATATTGTTTAGAATTTAGAAATTTATATTACTTTCATGTTATAAACATTTCGTTTCGTGTATTTTTTTTCCAATAATTTTTGCCATCGATTATCCTTTAAATACCTTTCACCATTCTTTACTTGTCGAAAAAACCAATCATTTGTTCGAAACCCTAAGTTATATTAGGTTTCCTCTATAAATTACATGTATCTAGCTTTGCAATATTTTCTTTTCCAATAAAAATTAATAACTTAGCGAGCTCTAGGCCTGTTTTTGCGCTCGTTAAGGCTACTAATTACCAATAATTATCATAACAATGTTCGAAGAAATTCAATAATACCATGGGCTAATCAAAGACCTACAAAAAATACAGGTGATTGACAACGATATGTGATTGAAATCCCAACTTAACAAGAATAACCAAGATGAATTGCAACTTATATAATATTCTCTTCGTAGTAAGGATTGCCTAGAATTCCACATAGTTAACAATGTCTTCTTTCAGAAAGGTCAAGCAGAGGAAAAAAATAATGTCATTGATAATAATCTTCTGTTACTGAAAACCGAAGCAGATGATCTTTTAAAATTTTGAGTGGGAAATGTTAAACATTCAACTTAATCTGTTAGTTTTAGTCAGCTTATGAAACTTTCGAAATTACAACTAAAACAATTTTATAGAAATTTGTAGTATTAACTGGAATTGTGAACTATTTTAAAGCATTAATGAGTGAACTTGGATGAATTTATGTACGATATTCAAAGCATTGCTATCTTGTTAAAAAAATAGCTTATGCAGTAGTCTGAGGATATTTGGATATTCCAAAAAAACACTGTGGAACAATTCTGGCAGTGCTGAAAGAACAATCTGGCGAAGGAGCTTTAAAATGGCACTCATACATAAATCTAAAAAGTTTAATCGATCGATCAAGCAAAGAAATTAGCAGCATTCATGTAAATCTGGAGTAAATGACAAAATAACTTTAAAATATAGATAAAATTAATCGCAAATAGAAATTTCAACTAAAGAAAGAGAGGATTCTACCAAAATTGAACTTCACAAACAGAAAAAGAAAAAAGTGAACTCATGAAAAAATTATGTGAAAGTAAACAGATGTTTGCGGTTCTTGACAGTTGAGAAAAAAATAAGTCAAAGAACTACATATTTGCTTAAATATGTGGAAAATAATCATTCTACTTTTGCTACTAGCATAATAATACTTCATGGTAAAGAAATACAAATAATACAAACTAGGGAAAGTTCAATGCTACACGTATTCGAAAGAACGAGAAATATATCGATCGGGATAAACTACAACTTTCACTTTTTGAAATTACTATTTTGACATTTGCATATCATCGCCTGAAAAAGTAATGAAGATAACTTAGAAGAAATAAATATGAAGCCAAGTAAATTATATAGTGTCTACCTTCAGGTCACAAATAATCAGTGTACTGGAATTTTAAGTGACCACGGTTAATTCCAAAACTTCGTCAATAATTGATTCTGAATGTAATCATTTATACCAAGAACCGAATCCAGCATGTGAATACAATTCAATACTCATTTTACTCTAGTTTTTGTTGTACCAAATAAGGTGTTGAATGGAAAAGGTAGAATTGTGACTACAGCTATGTCGAATAGAGCAGAAATGATTTTTAAAAAAGATAAAAGCTTTCGACAGTGAGCTGTGTTCGATATTTCTCCATTTCATAGTTCTTGAAGTGGAAAATCTTGCTTTTTATTACGAGGAAATACTGTATCGCTAATGAATGCACCGCAACAATCATTATCTCAAGAATTGACGTAAGACACATTTCTGTCTACTCCTAGAATGTACTTCTTGTGATTCTATGAAATATTGGAAAAGTTTGACTAACACTAACTGGCCAGATCGTCTTTCGAAATCGACAAATTTTATCAGTGTTTTTTTTTTCCGGTGGCCTTGAAAAAATAGGACAATGTGCAGGAACGCAGATGACTCGCCACTGTCACTAATAAGCTACTCTGAAAACGATCTACACTGACTAGGAGTGACGAAGGTTACATGAAATGATGGATATATTATAATAGATCATGTGCAAACATATAACTGTTCAACACTCAAAACAATGGAAAAAAAAACCAATCGGATTTTTGAAACAAGCGTGCAGGAACTACGATTCCTTAATGCTATCTCCTCTTTGCAAAAATTCTTTTTGTTAACCCAAGTTTATTCTGTATTTCCGTGTAACAAATTTTTAACAAGAAATATAAAATTTTAAAGCATATAAATATATGAATCGACTGCATACAAATAACATACATCGAATTTCAAAAAAAGGGGAAAGTTGTAAATCATAATAATTGGAATCAAAGACAAATTTCAGAAACTTATGATGGTTCTAGAAAATTGTAGACTATAATGATGTAAACAATCAGTGATTGTAGATATATATATATATA
>UPTC01000255.1:0-22670 GCA_900537255.1 Acanthocheilonema viteae | reverse complement strand
AGAGAGAGAGAGAGAGAGAGAGAGAGAAAGAAAGAGATATAGATGGTCCACCAGTAAATAGTACCAGAATCAACTATATCAGAAATAAATTTTCGAGTCAAGAGAATATTATAAACATGTTTAACAACTGAGAACAATACAATTGAGAACTATTCAAAGCTCTCGTACATTGAGCAAAAAAATGGCACATGTTGAAAAAGACAGTTGTACTCACACTACCTATAAGGTAGTTAATGTCGATTTTGTCTCACTGCGTTGATTTTATGATAATGAAATATTCTCATATAAACAATCATTACATCCTAAGAAAAAGCTAATCGTACTGCTCGGCCATGATTGAAAGCACAAGTGAAGACCATCCAGTGAATGGATGAGCACCCTGTCCTTGACCCGTTTCATCGTTATAATTCTCCCACAAAAACCCTGTCCTTCGAAATTCCCGCGCAACATTGGTAATCAAATTGTTTCGTAGATCAGAATAAACACCAAATGCCTCAAACATACATCTTTCATTTTTTTTCCTGATTAGTAAAAAAAATTTATGTAGCTTCTTTTACTTAAAATATTGATGAAAATCACCGAGAATATAATCGAATATTGTTGTAACAAAAAAGTGCAGATAAATACCAATTCACGATTGGATCCCTCGACTGCGGAATAGTGCTTCAATGCAGAAAGCATCAAGTAATTAATGTTAATCCAAATACTGCCGCGCCAATAAGGAGGATCATGTTCCGTGTTATGAGCTTTGTAGTATGGTGAAGATGGTGCAATTGATCGTAAACCAAAATCAGTCCATAACCCCTACAAATCTCCATGTCAAATACTAAATTTTAATTGGGAATTGAAAGGAAACGATAAAATTAACTTTCGCAAAATCCACCTTAGACACATCACCATATAAAATAGTAAGGGTTAGCTATTTCTGAAAAAGAACTAAAAACATGTACTTTTTAGAAGATCTTATAGCATATTCAAGAGAAAAAGAAACAATTCAAAGTACAGACATTGAAATACAATAAATAAAATGTTTGTCTGACAGCCGGTCTTCTTTCAATACATGGCTCCGTTTAACAAAAATTGGATAACTAGACAAATGTTACGAAGTCTCATTCAAGTACTGGAAAGTAGAGTCAAAAATCAATTTTATAATTTTACAGAAGCATATACTTCATAGGTAACCTGAATTAAACTAACCTCCGATTTAATATTTTCAAGAATAATTCGTAATTTATCAGAGTTATGAGGAAGAAGTTTGAGCAACACGGGAAAGAGTGAAATGTATCCAAAGGCATCTTCAACTAGTTGTAATTTTGGTGAAGTTTTCGTCACGCGTTTCATTGGTATATTGGCTACATTATCTCCCTTCAGCTTCTTGCTATCAAATTTTCTCTCCAATTTTACGTTGTTGCTATGGAGTCCGTAATCACAGTATCTATAAAGTAATTTAAAACTGATTTCACTAATTTAACAGATGCTTTAGGTTCTTTTGTAACTTAAAACGTGGTTTAAAATCCAAATTTAAAAGAACATATGTCTTTTCAGTCGAAATAAAGCGTAATATTTTACAAAGAATTTTCCTGTATATTAAGTGCATTTGCATAATGTAACACTGATAGTACAACAGTTATTCCGCCAACTTGTACAGCAATCAAAAATTTTATAATGTTGCGTCCAAACAAATTTTATTCACATTACTGTTCTCTAGCTTTTTATCAATCAAACTAAACAGCAAATCACAGTTCATGAAGTACCTTTGCTTTGTCTTGCTCCAATAAAGATTGTCAAAACGATTCAAATCTGTAAGGTAGTTATAGTCAGCTAAATACTTCTCTTCGTTCTGCGAGTCTCCAGCGAGTTTGGCAAGCTTTGAAAGTACTCGAGCTGAAAGCGCCATCCAACAGCACAAGTCAACGTGATATTCCTACAAACACTCACATTTTTATTACCAAATCCAACTTTTGAATTTATACGATAATTGGAAGCTTCAGCTTTTAATCATGATAACGGATATAAAAACAAGCTTCCCTTAACATACTTCATCAGTAGGATGTGTTGCACGTGGGTAGTCGTCGAGACCACTTGGTAGTGTCCGTGGATTCAGCTCGTTATCCGTTGTCGCATTCCTGCCTCGCCAACGATATGTGCCAGCCTTTTTCCCCACTTGCGTGGAATTCAACCACTTATGCCAAACACTCAATCGAGGATAAAATTTCTTCACCACTTCTTCCTGCTTCAAAAATATCCAAGATTATCTTCAATTATTATAAAATTTGAAACTTGTTTAATCCAAATCATATTGTAACTCATGACAACTTAAATAAAATAAACAGCATACTTCATGAATTACATAGAAGTTGCTTACATAACTGTGATCCAAATATTTTTCAATTAAATAGAAAAGCATTGGTGGATTTGCTATGCTATCTCGTTGAACGATAAACTCGGCAGGTACACGCAATTCTGCTTCTTTCCCGAGTATCATTTCTCTTGGTATCCATCCATCAACATTCATTGTATCCAACCAAGACGCAATTATCTGCATATCGTCTAATTAATTAGTGTCGCAAAGATGTTTTGTATCTTTTCGCAACATTAAATTTCCTTGTGATAATTATATCAGTCTTTCACATGACTAATCACATTAGTAATAACAGAGATAACTGTTCTAGTCCAAGTCAGCAATATTACGCAGAACAGTCTAATCAGAGATCAAGAAATCGAATCTCTGAAGTTTCCTACAAAAAATTAGTGCACAACAAATCACCACAAAATATACTTTTAAAGATAAATCAGGATTAAATTTCATGAGAAGCAGTTGATGGAATCCTTCATCCCATAAGAATCCACGAGGAAATACGGAACGTGATGGACAGGTTGATAACAACGAGTGAGGGCCATAGAATGATTGTTTTGATGAGTAGCTGCTTTGTACACGATTTGATCCATGTGCAAAGCCGATTGTGCCTAACATGTTTGACAACGCAACTCTTCCAAGTTCCTGGTAGAAATCCGGATATCCCTAAATCTCAAAAAGTTACAATTACAAAAAGACATAATTGAAGCTTATAATATGAAAGCTTTATAAGAAAAACAGCAAATTCATAATCAAAAAATCTTGCCAAATATCAAATATTTGCATTACAATGCATAAAAAGACTATACCTTAGCTGACAAACCGTATACCGCTTCAAATTTGTTATTGAATTCTTTAGTTCTTTGCTCTAACAACTTTGAAAAGTCGTCGCCTGAAGATAACATAAATTACTATAAGATGCAATGATAACGTCTGCTTTACGCATATCCGTTAGTAAATGGAAATAAATAGTTCGAAAAAAATCAGGAGAAAAAAAGCTAATACGCCATTCATGAGCAATTTCAGATTTTTGGAAATTAAAATAGAGATAGGAACAACCACACGCAAAGTATGGACCTAGCGAAATGAGAGAATGCAATGCCTCAGGACATCTCAATTCACAGTAAACAAAATTTCAAACAGTTACACTTGTATGTGACCTAGCAAAAAATTCCCACCTTTTATGGGTTTTTTTTCGCCTACGGAAAACGAGATTTCCGTGGATGAATTAGATGCTACATTTATTTGAAGTACAATAAGGCGAGGTTCGCTTTCGGGTACACTACCCTCAGGAACAAAAGCACTAGGAAGGCGCAATTGTCGAGAGCGATCAACTAAGGTAGAGGACAAAATTATACCCTAAAATACTTGCAATTATAACTGTATGACATATACACCTCAACCAATTATTATTTTTTAATTAATAAACTAATGAATAATATCAAATCTTAATACTCTTTTTAAAGTATGCCGAAAATTTCCTAAATTATATATACACCAGTAAATATATTAAAACTTAAATGGTAACCTCCACAATACTAATGTCCGAAAATTCCTTTGTTTTCAATGCAAGAAAAGATCTTGAAGCAAGATCTACTGTTGTGTCTATATTAACAGTAAAATTTCCGAGCACATCCGACTCTCCCGTAAAATAATCCAATTCACCATGTCGATAAAACGCATGCAGTTTAGAATTGTCATCCTAAACGAGACACATATAAAATATTAAAAATTGGAATCCGACGTAGCATAAATAGAAATTTCAAGGCAAAAAACTGAAAACAAAATATGTTCAGAACTAACAGGGGTGGTTATCTACCACTTCTTTTCAACTTAAGCTATTCACTAAACGATACCTGCGTAGCAAAATAGAATAAAACGGCAAAATTAGAATCCACATTTGACGTGGTGATTACACGTGCTGTCCATAAGGGGCCATCGTTTACCCAGTCCGTGAAAATCTCTAACGGTTCATCGTAAATTGTTTGCAGCCCGAATGAATGTCCATCTGCTAATTTCCATGCATATTTTGATACCCCATTGCCCTGAAATCAGTTCATTACTTCTGAGAAAACGAACTTTTAATTCTGGTTAAGTTTCTGATATAAAAATATCACCTGCTCACACCAGTGCCGTATTCGCGGTAATTGACCCTCGGTCTTTGGTTGCTGATACCACATCATTCCAAAAAGTGGTGACGTTTCGTATCGAGCTCGAAGTCCAAAATATAAATGAGACCGATAAGTGCCCCATATTTGCTAAATATTTGTAAACATGTTTAAAAATATTTGAAAATATACTAATGCTTGATCTATGACTTTCTGCAGGTAATCAACGAATAATCAACCTATTAACTGTAACGAGTTTATAAGAAACAGAGACTTGTGTCTGTCAAATGTTTTGAAATTTTAACGAAAAACAAACCGGATCAAGCTTAGTACTAATAGTGGGAAGCTTAGATTTTGTGGAAATTTGATTTGGGAGATAATAATAATTGATATATACATACTGGGTACCAACAGCAAGAACAATAATAACAACAGCAATAGTAATAAGTATTTTGCCCATAGTAAAATCTGTCGATTCATTTTTCTTGACTATCTTGGTCATTTGAGGAGATGGAGAATTCCTCGGAGATATCCCTTTTCGACTACCCATCCTTCTAAAACGAACATAATAATGATTTAAGCAATCTCAGACAATCTCGCGATAGCCATTCTCCACCGACAACCCCACCAAAAACACACCTCATCAGCTATCCATCAGCTTGATGTGATTAACAGGTACCAGATTTAGCTTCCAGTTTCATGCCAATTTGACGGATCGCTCTGAAAATGCTTATCCAATCCTCCTCTGTGAAATAAAATTCAATTTCGGACATTTATAAACTAGTATGGAAATCCAGTCGGAGGAACTTATACTTCTTTAATCAATCCTGAAATGAGGAATGATTGGAAGCATTATATCGGTAATTGATATCGGAAATATTTTAACTCCTCACTCAAAAATCTTTTTGATCACGTCCGAAAGTAATCGTCAATGTTTCAATTTTATAAAGCTATGCCAAACGACTTAGCACAAGCAATTTCTAAGATCACTGAAATCATTCAAACACTCCGTGTAAGTGATAACTCAGGCTCAAAAATTATTTCTCAAGTACAATAATTAAAAGGATGAGACTAAGTTGAGCGAAATTGCTAAAGTCAAAAAAATCTTTTCTAATAACTTGAAAAAATTTACCCGGGATTCATGCACTGAAATATCCGGGTTGTCTACTATAACAAATACAGCTGATTGAATGATACTTAATGTTCACTTGAACTGAAACATGAAATTACGAAGTCTTAAATTTCTTAAATTTAGCTGTTCTTAAAAGTTTTCCGTTAGACTCCTGATTGAATCTATCTTGATATCAATACTAATAATTGAAATGTGAAATGACGCTGACGGTGGAAATTAATTTTCACAAATTCCTGCAAATAAATCTTTTAAATTAAATAAAGCGATGGTTTGTTGTAAGTTGCTGGTCTGGATGCTAGTGTGTGTGGTACCATTGGGAGTTGTTGTGGATGGTGTTGGTATCACTTATCGAATGGGCCGAAGGGACGGGTTTATTACCGCCACCATGGATTAATGGAGACCTGGAAAGTCGTGATGAATTTGCTTTCATAATTACTTGTCGATCCTCTAAATCAAAGATAAAAATATTGTGATTCTATTTCGATATCAGTTTTGGTAATAGAAAACCATCTTCTATTCATGTGCGAATTGAGATAGAAGTTTACATTTGTTATCGGGCAGAAACTCTGGTGCATTGCCAAGTGTCATAGCTCTTGCAGAATTTTTAATTTGGAGGATAAGAGTGGATGAAAATATTTCAGGAGGCAGTATTTTGGATTGGACGATCGTATACTGAAAATTACTTTCAATTCAGTAAGTTTCGCGCTTTTGGATTTGATCAGAAATGTTATTATTTGAAAAGTGAGATATATTAGAGAGATTGATTTTGTTATTTTACTCGTTCTACATTTCAAGTTGTTCAAGTTAAAAACAGAGCATACTTGAACATTTCATCAGATGCAGCAGATGTCCGAGGGCGTGTTATAGGAATTGCTTTTGTTGTTATGGAAGCAAATTTGCAGCTCTCATCACCATTTTTTCACTTGGCTTTATTTGCTGCAGTAATCTGTATTAAAAATTCAACGCAAGTCGAACCCGCTAAGTATTTCATTCATGCCTTTTTATTGGTCGTTCTATAGCGCATTGTTCGTTCTATAGCGCATTGTAATGCACTGCTAATATCATGACTGCAGAAAATTTTGTTTCAACACAAATTTTCAATTATTTGACATTTCTTGCAGAAATCCTTGAAAAAATCATTGTACCGGAAATGAAAGATTATAATATATAAAGATTATAAGGAATCTGATATTAGACTTCCAAATTGCACTTCATGTTTATGTATATCTTGTCGAAAAGTAATATGTATATCTTGTCGAAAAGTAGTTGTATAGAAAGTCAGTTTTTTTTTCTTTTATAACATTCGATAAGTTCGTACTGTTTCAGTAATAGGATTTAGTAAGTTGGACTAAATCTAATTTGAAGGTACTTATTTGATTTTTATTCCAATTGTTTTTGAACCTCATAATAAACTTTATTTCAGAAAGTTTATTATCGAAAATACTTTATTTGCTCAGAATGTGGTAAATTACTGCACTGTTTTTCTTACCGTGATCTTGTATGCTACAAACATTTGCCATATTCTCGCAAGGAAATTTAACGAAAACAGGCTACGTGTACTAGAAAAGCCGTGTCTACCACTAATGTGGTCGTCACTCACAGAAGTTTCCAGTCTTCGTACTTCTGATAATCATCATGCAGTGGTGAAGAACCTAATTATCGTACGCAAAATTACTTTTTCAATGTTCATATATAATTTTTTCGTTCTTCAAGTGAGAAACTGGTGGTTCCTCGGAATTTTTAATTTTATCAATTCAAAAATTAGTGGTTGTTAAATTTATGCAAAAAAAATGGTCTATTGTTTAGCAGTACAGTTTTTAAATGCTCCCAGTCCCACTTATGATTTTATTTGTTGTTGTACAAAATTTTTTAAAGGAAGGAGCTAGTGAGATGAATAGAGATTCCTCTGATTCTGATCAGTAAAGAAGTTACAGGAAGATTTGGTGAGTTTTTTGCTCAACAGCTTACTAAAAATAAATTTCTTGTTTGTTACTAACTGTTATTTATCAGATTTACTTCACCAAGGAGAACTACACTAGTTTGTCCTTGAATACCTTCGGTAAAATTCTGAATATTTTGGATAAACGACTAGACTTAGCAGAAATGAAAGGCAAAGCTTTAGACAAACAATTGCTTTTGTTGTGAAACAAAGTAAGTAGAATATTGTATGTTCATCTTTTAATAGAGTTCCTTCCAAATGTGAGACTGTATTTTAGTACGCATAACATACATTTTCTTATTCATTTCAAAAAGTATGACGTACTGCTTACTGAACATTTTTGTTCATAGATACTTCGTGATTTCAGACATTTCGAAATGGAGGAACAATGATCGTGCTTCTTAATGGGTAAGAATATTTGAAAAGCATTGCATCTTGCTCCCTCAACAGACTCTCCACATAAAAAAGTTAATCCTACTTCTTTTTGCTTATTCAGACCATAATTTCTTATATCAATTTAAAAATCATATTTGTGAAAATATTGTAGTCGCAGCATCATGCTTTTTTGTACACTGTTTCTGAAGTTCATGCTTAAAAATCGTTAATATAGTCTGAAAATTGTATCAATGATAAATTTAAGATAGATGAAGAAATTCTTGGATCAAGTTTCTACAAAAACATCTGGAATTGCGATATCTGATTGAAAGTAAAGGGGGTCAGATTCATAAAAATTTTGTAAAACTTCTAAATCCACGTTTTTAGCCAAAGGTTCATGCATCTATTACCAGATCATGTCATTTACATTTATACCATTTAGGTTTGTTTATCTTTTTATTAGTTACAAATGATAAATATCTGAAAACCACAATTCAGAAAAAAGTCCTTACGAAGTCGAGCGTGAGGCTGAACTATTGAAATTGTTGGTGGATATAATCGATCAAAAGAGCTTACTAGTTGGGTCGAAATTATTGGAATCTGATTTGATTAAAAGTGAAGATCAGTTTGGGATGTATATTTCGTGTTCTGTAGTTTCAGTTTTCTTTTTTTTAAGTTAAATTCATCTTCCAAGTCAAGTTTTTGTGAATTTCAATTGAATATATTTATTTTTTCTATCGTTTTATTTCTACTTGTACTATGCTGCATATTGCAAACCATAAAATTCTTAGTGATTTGAATTTTTTTGCTTTTTAGGGGCATAAATGAGTGTAATGAAATTGACAAAACGAATCATAACGCGTTTGAAAAACTGAGAAAAAAGTTGTACAGGAAGAGCAAAGATGTCAAAATAAGCAGTGGGGCAGTGCTATTCGTAGAATGTAAAACATGTCAGGAGCAAATTAACTGCTTTTAGGGTTCTTTTGTACAAAAATTTCATTTATATACCTTGCTTCACGTGTTTTCTTGCTTTGTGCATTCTATTTATAGCCTTTTACTTAAACATTCCGAAGAAATACATTTTGCATATTTGAGCAAAATGTTTATTTTGAGGCTAATGGACATTTTTAATGTGTCTTTATAGATTCTGTTTTCCTACCTTTTTCTATGTTTGTGTTTCCGTCATCAATATACTCATTTCCTTGGTGCATATTCACCAGAATAAGTTTATTCGGATTATAGTTTGAGTAATATGTTTGTTTGACTCCTTTTATCTGTTTTTTTATTTATTGTAGGATTAATATGTTGCTATGTTGAATATCTATTAATTTTGCTCATGTCTTTTGTGCACTTTTTTTTAAAATTTCAGATAACTACTGTCGGGGAATAAAATGCAGTTTGTCGTGAAAATATGTATTGAAAAGTATGGAAGAAATCTTGATTGGTTCTAGGGAAGAATCTTCTAAAGACCAAATTTTCTTGGATAAACTGCAGTCGCTTCATTTTCTTTTTTGAATTGATAAAAGTTCTAGGTTGCAGATGAAGATGTGTAAAGAGGGAATGAAGTTAAACTCTTTTGTTATATAGAAACAGATTGTGAATAAAGCAATCACTGACAGTGCTTGCTTCAAACATGCTTGCCTGATTTCGGCCTACCCCTGGTTATGCTATAATCTATTACGGAACAAGTTGGTTTATCGATAACCGTAATTAACTCGTCAGATAACTACTGTCGGGGAATAAAATGGAGTTTCTCGTGAAAATATGTATTGAAATCGGATTAGGTTTATAAAGAGAAATGAGTCCGGAAGCAAGAAGGGAAAAGGTGAAGTGTTAGTAACGATAATGCACTCGATGATCATAGTTGAACATGGGTGAAGTCAGTGAGACAGTATTTGCCTTGACATTGATGACTGGCTTTGCAACAAAAGACATTTATTTCATATTAAATAAATACATGGCAATGTGAATTTCTGACAGTGACATTCCAGTGGAGTATAGGGAAGTTCACAGCTGGATGAGATCAATGAAATAGGTACGCTTGGGTCACATTTCAGTGTCTTGCGACTCGTAGCTTGCACTAATAGCTTAAAATAGAAAGAAAGTATAGGAATTTTACGTAAATTAACATCATTTTCTCGACAAACAAATGATTGATATAAAGTTAGAACTTCGACTAAAATATTTCACTAACTACTGAATATTTAAAATATAATTTCTCGCCAACTCCCAATATCTCCTTCTCTTTCAATATTTAAAAAAACACAATTGACTTTATTTCCGTCAGCATACCTTCTTCCTTTTTAGTCTCATAAAAAATATACAAATCAAAGTTTTTACTTTTGCCAACTTCTCATGTTCATTCTGAACTCAATTTCTTCTATCCATTCAACAGCATCGATGTGCCGCCGTGCTATATTATTTAATAATAATAATAATAATAACACGTGCTGACTAAATGGTTCATGTAGTTTATAGTTATTTTAAGTGTAATGGAACGACATGAATTTTTAATCCCCAAGTTAAAAAAGTTAGAAATGAGAAATAACTTTGAAACTAAAAATTTTCTCTCTCAAGGGTATAGGATAAAATAAAAACAACGATTTTGGTAGTAATTCTTTGCTTCTCGGTTTTGCAGAAGCTCACGAAAAGCAAACCAGAATGTTAAAATGGTAATAAAAACTTTGTACGCCATACATTATTCAGTTGTGTTCTACCGTCTAGCAAAGTGATAAGTTTCAATGCAAAAATTTATCAAAATCGTCGTCTTGCTGGACATTGACCTTTCCTTTCTTTTCTGGAAAAGCGCATAATTTTCTGCAAATCTTCGTCATTCCATTCCAACACAACTGTTCTTGTACCAAAAACAATTCCTGGTCGACTTATGTCATTCGTGTCATTTCCCCCTAAAAAAATTTAATCACTTTTAAAATAATTCGGCACTTTACAGTTGTCAAAAAATTATAGCAAAGAGAATCAGTAATTTACAAAATCTTTCGTTGAAATAATTCAAAGTTAATTTTTGCTGACACTTCATTCATTCAGGCTTTCACCTTTCACCTTTCATAATTAAATATTTTAAAGACGACAGACCAAGTATGAAATATTTTTTCCCCACTCGTATTTTGGGACATTTGCAAGCAGTACGTTTGCCAGATATCCATAATGACTGCTCACCGCGGCGTAAACGAATTTCAGCATCACGTTTGTATATTGCTAATACCAGCAACCGATACTTACTCCATCCATCTACACTTTCACGTCCTGTTATTTGTACTTCAACCGCTGAATAGAAAGTTCACTTATACTAATATTGCGTAAAAATGATTATTGGAAATTTCAAAATCTCCAAAAAATACCCTTTTCAATATTAATTAAATACAAAAAACATAAAATTGGAAAAATTACCGTAATCTCTCCTGCAGTACTTTTTCTGCGTTAATCGTTTCGGTGCAGCTCTACATTTCGGACATTTGGCTACAAAATTATTTATGGTAGCTCACGGAGAACGATTTTTTGACGTTATCGAAAATTAAATTTAAAAAAAATCGGCCTTCAAATATTCTTACCATCATGAATTATTGCTGACCCGCTGACAGGAATACCTGAAATTTCATTATTCAGTTGTTCAAGAAAAGGAAAACATCAGCTTAAGTTTCTTAAAAATGTTTAATTGACTTACAAAGTAAATTCTGCAATCAGACGCTAAAAAAGAATTACGAAATTCATCAATTAAGAAACCAGAAACTTTCACTAATATTAATTTATCGCTTTTGTTAGCCCATCAAACTTTTACTTAATTTATTTCATTACTTCACCGTTAATCTTTTTGTCAATTTATTCACAATATAAAAATTTATCGATATCTTTTGTATACTATCAGAACGCGATTATTAATTTCTGTTAAATTTATATTGAAGGAGTGAATGAGTGCAAACAAAAATAGTATGTTATCATGTTCAGAAAGTCTTTTACAAGTTAAGAAAAAAGGTTCGATTCCCTAATGCAGTGTAGCATTACTATTTGCTTATGCTTTTGTCTTAAGTGAAATGTTGATGAGTTCAATGCATTGGACGATGAAAGAGGAATTGAAAGGAGACCAAGGGTACTTGATCCTGTCATAAAATGCAAGCCATAAAAGGAAGATGAGGCAGTAGAATAGTGATAGAAAAAAGTGAAACGATAGTTAAGAAGCAAAAGGAACCCCGTTTCTGAATATAAATCAGGTTCGCTGCATGAGTTTTTGGTGTTGAGTGACATATTCAACTGTATGGAATTAGATCGGATCGGAACAATTTGGGGTTTGATATTCTAACCATTTCTCCCTTTTGGTTATATGAATAATACTCAGTGATGGGTGAGGCAATTCCGCACCATCTTTTCAACAGCTGATCCTATTTCTCTTTCTTCTCCATTTCCGAACTTATCCTTCAATTGATTAGCTCACCATAGCAATTTATCAGAATGCATTTATTGGCACATTGCCTTCCTTTTGGGATAGTATAAAATAATCTCTTGAGATGTATTGACAGCTCTCCCCAGTTACTTAGATAAATGTTTTTTTTTTCTCCACTTGTAAGTGGTAGAAATGAAAAATGATAAATGAAAACTATCGACTCATCATTTTGACAGTTGATACCTCATCATTTGCATGATTCTTTAAAAGAAAACCATCCGAAAATAGTTGATGAAATATTTGTTTCACTTTTCCCCAGCGTAATGAAAATTTTAAAATAAAACTCAAGCAATAATAGACGAATATCGCAACAGCTAATAATAAAACTTACGAATGCATGGATGGAGTGGCGAACGACTTTGCTGGTATCCTTTCGAACACTGATTGCAGGTCAAACCGGTGACACCATCTTTGCAGATACATTGTCCACTGCTTTGATTGCAACTTCGTGAAAGTGAACCAACAGGATGACAATTACATGCTGCAAGTTCCAAAATTAAAATTTATTTCAATTTTACTCAATTCATTTTCCGATTAGATGCCGGCTAAATTGAGCTAAAATAACTTCCATCTATTATTCAGTAATATTCAAGTTCAAGATCACATTTTTTTAACAGGTTAACCAAATTTATTCTTTCAACTTTTCACTTCTCTTCCTATCCACTTTGTTCACATTTAACTTTTTGCTCACAGTCTATAAATTTCAGCTGATGAACACCACAGTTTGTGAAGCCTGTAATGCGGTCCCTAAATGTATATAAAATTCAAATGTAATTACGAATTCTAACATATGTTTAATAGAAGATATTACAACATAAAAAGGTGTAAGGTTAGATGCAATCGTTCAACAACTTCAGCAATTTGTCTAGCTTTGACGGCAACTAGTTATCCATAATGATTAATTCAGCTTAACAGTTTTGAGCATTCGACAGCTGCTATTATTTAACTAATTATCAATAATAATTAATTTGAGCAGGAACTCGCACGCGACATCACATTTCCATAATTGTTTCAAATAATATATTTTATAAACCACAAAGTTGACATTTTTTGCATATCATTATAAAATAATAGTCATATGACAGACTGTTTCTCTAGTCTGCTTATTCTATTAAGGGTGAAAGAGAGTTCTCGAATTAAAAATCCATAAGTGGAATGTGTGGGAAAGTGAATTGCTAATGCAGTTAACTAATATTGGCTCGTCATAAATAAGATACTTAAAGGTCGATTGCGAGTGTAAGAAAGAAGTGAACGAGAATTTGCATACTGGAAAGTAACACATGCATTGCTAATTGTTAAGACTTGTTTTCACATAAACGTAGTTATTTGCTCTCGATTTCGAAACTGAATAATGGAACTGTCATTATCTTTTGATTCATTCATCAAAACCCCATTGAGGTAATATAGATTGTATGAGAAAAGAGATGTGAAGACATTATATTTTATTGACGCACATTTCATTCATTTCAGATTCACACCCTCCTAAACCATTCAATTTTCAATTACAATGAAACAGTTCAAACAGTTTCAAACGCGTTCTTTTTTTACATATTCCTACGCATGTAATTCTTTGTAGTACATACAAAAATTTTCAACTTTCTTCAAACATAATGCTTAGTGTTGGCCATAAGAAAAAGGAATATCCCCTAATCAAGCAGTGTTTACATCTTATATTATTGCATGAAAGCATTTCAATGAAATATATAAACTTCCTTTGAAATTAAAATTTGAGAAATGATGATTGAAATTTTACGGACGGAAGACAAGACAGCTCTTTGGCAGAACATAATAAATATCATGAATTGATTCAGTTTAAAGATAACATATGAAATGATAAAACGTTGCTGATGGTAATTTTAGCTATTTCCGTTATCAGCGACCGATACGGAAATTGGATGCCAGTTTGAAATTGGCCAGAATCCTCTCCATAGTTCCTTCATTCCCTGTACTATTTTCCTGCTTCCCGAATGCTTAAAATTCCTCCTTTTTGCTGGGTTGTTAAGGCCGAATTAATGAACACTCATTTCTTTACGAAGATAGAATGAAATTGAGTTAGCTTAACTTCAATAAAATGCAAAAAGTAGACGGGCCGAAGCAAAATGAATGGTTCTTTTACTTATTTATATAAGGGAATGCTCCAAGCCCTAATTCAATGAGAATGAGCAATAAAATTAACAGAGCTGACGAACATTTTACTACATTCATAATGCAAATTTCTCGTTTAATGGAACATTTATAATTTCAGCTTATCGATTTATCACTCAAACAAATTAAACAAATAAAATTCGAATTTTGTATGATCATTATCACTAGCTTTATTTAAAATATTGAAAATTAATCTTTATTCCCACAAAAGATACCTTTACAAGTTCTTCGATGTGTTATTGATTTTGTCAGATCTCGAAAATATCCTGGTTTACAGTAATGGCAATTACGACCGGCTGTGTTATGTTTGCAGTTAATACAGATACCGCCGCTCTTATTACCACTCAGCCTATACAATTCCATATTAAATCGACATCTTTTCGCATGTAGGTTACAGTTACAAGCTGAAATTTCAACTTTTTAAATTTGCAATAAACATATGATAGCAAATAAATGGCACAGCTAAAAATCAAAAGATTTCTCCCGCAACATTGTTTTCTGCAAAATTTCAGATTTTGTTAAGACTTGAAATGTTTAATCTTGAACTTTTTCATTTATAGTTTATATCGAAAGATCCAGAAATATTACTCTTTAATCTTTAAGCAAAAAAAAGTCTTAAAAGTACATTACTTATTCAGTCACATTCCGCAAAAGTCGGGATGAGAAATCATGAAAATTATATCTTCTTTGATTTATTTGCTCCGAGCAAATATGCAAATAGCAGGAGCAGATGTTTGTTTCAAAATGTGTTGAAAGAGTCACTATGTTAATTTCTTTTAACTATAAAAACTGCCCACGGTCAAAGGTTAGAGATCCAAAAAATCTATAAGACAATGAATGGCTTTAAAAGTAATATTAGCACTCATAATTTTGTTGAAAATATTGTCATATTTGAGCTTTTAGTGCACGACTTTCATAAACCCCTAAACTGAAGTCAATTCACCTATATTTTATCGAGTCGTTTTTTTCTGGTGTCTACCAATGCCATGCAGAAACAGTGCAAGTTTCCATGAATTCCAAATTTTCGTACAAAGTTAGAAGAAATAGCAAAATATTATAAAATTTCATCAACCAACATCACAGTAAACAAAACTTTAAAAGTTCACTATGATGTTGGCTTATTAATAGCATTCAATTTTTTTTGGTTTATTTATTTTTCTGATTCAATAATTTTATTATAACATAGTTGCGAAATAGAGTCTCCAAATTATGAATAGCTATAATTATTAAACCTCAAAATTTTCAAAAAAAAGCTAGGGTTTTGACTCGTTTATTTTGCACTGACTGTGCATGAAAATAGATATGATAAAAAACTTTTTTGGACAGAAATAAAAATTTAAACATATTATTATAGAGTTTGCTCGTCATCCTTTCTTCCACTTGAAAATAATATTTCAAAAGTAATTTAGCAATAACTTTTTTGTGGCTTGAGAAATTGCAAAAAAAAAATTGTGCAAATTTTTTAGATAGGATTTTTGCGAGCATAATTCTTTCGAAAGAAACAGATGGGGAGAAAAATGATAATGATGATTGTACGCCGATGACCAGCCCCAAAAAGATATTGTTTTTAGAGTGAAGTGGCATTAGTATAAGCATTCTATCAGCATCATCTTAACCTAGTATTTTTCTTCCTCTTCCTGATGATGGACCGCCAATAACCTACAAAAATGCCGCCCAATTATTCAATTATAAATGTGCTAACGAATTAATCAACACTTGAAGATTCCATTTTATAGTAACGATGTTAGAATAATCCTATTAACAGCCAGACGGAAACCAGCAGGGAAAATAGATTTTAACTATACTGTCAATAAATTACAGAAAGCATTTTGGAATTCGTAACTGTGATAAAGCATATTGTTAATCTTTAAAATTTTTAAATGAATAAGTCTTTTAATCACAATCTCCATTTACAGACAGTTTTTCTAGTTTATAAAGACTTAAAAAATTTGATTGTATAGAACATTTAAGTTATTTTGGTAATTTTAAAATAGATAACTTGGGAATCATTTTCATGAATTCGAATTTTTCCCAATTTTAATTTCGTTTAAATTAAATTTTAAAGATTACTCATATCTTCGTCTTTTTCCAAAACGTTTCACAAAATTTTGTTAAAGATGTATCAGTTGTTACCTCCCTAGAAAAAACTAAAGAAATGATTTACCGACGCAGTGGTTGGCATTTTCCGAGGTAGCACGGCCCCACGGGCGGTCCAAATGAAATGTCTTGCAGCGCTCACAATCAGCACCAGCTGTATTGTGCTTGCAATCACAAATGTAATTGCCCGTTTTATCCAATATGCACCTTGAAAACAATTTACACTATGTAGATATTTTTTTTGAATTAGATATAAATCCTTAATTGGAAAATTTTTAATTCAATCACATTTCAAATCCTAAAAATCTACTTGACACTTCTCGCAACAATGGGCCTTAAGTTAATTCCAATTTTTTTTTCATTCATTTACACTGATCAAACCTGGAAGCATGACCATTGCACTTGCAACGACCGCCGACAGCTAGCTCACCCACTGAATAATAATAGCGCTGCTTCAACCGGTCCATATCAGTTATGTTCGCTCCTATTTCATTTGTTAAGCCATATAATTCAGCCTAAATTACACTATTATCAAAAAATTGTTTGAATTTAATGGTGAAATTAGGTGTTCTAATTTGAAATTTTCGCAGTGGACCAGTAGTGCAGGTTATGGAATTTCACTATTTGATTTTTAGCCCATTTAAAACCTTCTTGAGCACAGAAGGATCGAGAAATTTTGTATAAATAGGTGGTTAAGGATAATAAACACTGAAGAACATTTTGCTAATAACTGAACATGTAAAATATTCGCACATTATAAAGAAAATAATACCTGATCAGGACTGAGTCGATTAAAAATAACACGTATGTCAGTGGCAGTAACCCAATCTTGTAATATGGGTGAATGTTCAAATTCAAATGCTGATGGACGACCTTCCAGGGTTGCAAAGGCTACCCGGTTCGGCACTGAGGTCAATGCATGAGTATTGGTACATAATGCTTCCTGTATAATTAAATAAGTAAATGATTAACAAAATGATCAAATGAATCGGTCGTCATAATTGAAATTAATAGTTAACAAACTGACAGTAATAGTATTTGAACATTATATTTTTATGCGGTGTATTGAAATCTGATATAATACCTGTTCATTATATTTGCCAATTTTAATATTTGGATTGCGATCATAGATCTTTTGACACTCTGTTGAATAAAACTGGAATGGTATCCAAGTTTTCCCGAAATCTACTGATTTGTAAAAGGCCATAGAATCAGCAAGACGATTGCAAAATTGTACTGATATATAGGTTAATTCGTACTTTTTTCCCAGTGATAAAGTTAACGTCACATTATGTGGATATTCGGTACTTGGTTCTGACATCCAACAGGTCACATTTTGTAAATTATTCAAATCTGTCAAATGAGAAGCTGGATGAGATCGAGTTTTGCTAGTTGCATCGCAAATATTGCACACTTCTTCCATCACTCCCATTGCATTCTCACGGAGTGTACAGTAGCTGAATTTTTACAATTTATTTTATTCATTTTATGATTCTTCATTAATTTTATTAAAAATACGAATTCAATCAAGGAATTGGATAGAAAATTTGCTATTATCAAAAGTATATTCTCTCAATAATTCAAAACTCACCTATCACAATCTGATCTATTATTATACAACAATGTGAAACTCATTCAAATGCACATTATTTTTCAAATTTGCAAAATCTTATTTCTTCTTCAAAAAAATCACATACTTCGTTATGCTACAATTTATTCGTTTTGAAAAGTGTGTCTTTTGTTATACTGTAAGGTTTATTTATAAAATAGTGGAGTTAAGCATATTATATGAAAATGATCTTTGATTTCAAAATTTTTTTTGCTTTTAGAGCAAGACAAATTTATTGTTGAACATATAAATTATTAAAAATGAAATTTTTTCAGTCAATTAACAAGATATGGAAAATAACAATTGAGAGGGAAATTGGTAATTAGCGTGAACCAGGATTAACATTATTATAATCCAGGTATCCAAAGCGAAAGGAAAGCAACATACCCTGTTCTCTCTTCTGTAATTCCTATTACAAAAGTGTCATCAGGAAACTGACCTCATCATTGTCCTCAACTCAACAATCTCTTTCCTGTTTTTATATGACATAAAATTACTATATCATACCATTGTTTTATTCTTACACTAAGCAACATAAATTATTTTCCAAGAGGCTATCTCATCTTCCAGACATAGACGTTGCTTAAGACGTTATTGATTTAATTAAAAAAGATCTCTTTTCAGTAAGTGATAATTCTGGAAAATTAAATTATTTAGCTAATTCATTTAATATTTATTTTAAAAACTATAGCCAATCTATATCGACTTTAAACAAAATGTTTTGCAATTTGATAAATTTTACCTAAATTTTGACAAATTAGATCACCGAATTTTTTCCAATCGAAAAAATTATTTTCGTTATCTCTTAAGATCCTTTTTTTAATGTAAAAAAACAAAACCTGCTAAGCGCAACTCGAAGCGTTACAAAGAAAATGAAAAACAATTCTTCAAAATGTTTGTTGAATAATCTTTCTCACACAATTTATTCGGAATATTTATTATGCTATAAATAGTGGTCAAAGGTTACAGGAATCTCCTCAAATCATAAAGTTATATAGCCGATCCACTAAATGCAAATGAGATGTCCAAATCCATTTAGACATCTCATAAATGTGATTTTTTAAAATTCTATTCTTGTAATAGCTTTTTCCGATTAACAGCTATTGCTATAATTATTTCTATAAGTTTTTCAAGGTTTGAACTTAAAAAATGAGTTATAAATTACGTTTTTAAACAATCTAATAAAAGCATAAAATTTCGCATTTTAAATAATTTCCTAATGCCATTTTTTATATTGCAATTATACTTCAGATAAATTTCAAAAATATTCTTCACAAAATTTTATTAGTCTCGCTTTCTGTTCATAATTATACCCAGGATATTTTTCTGTTAACATTTAAATTTGCAATGAAAAATTTTATTATGTTAAAATTGCTATTTAATAAACTGATCCTTTTCTAAACAACTACAAAAGTTTCCTGAAAGAGCCAATTATTTCGAAACTAATTAAAAATTGAAAAATCTCATAATATTCTAGAGACTATTTTATAAAATTGATACATAGAAAAAAAACAAGCTGTGTAAATGATAATTTTTGGTCTAAGAAAGTTTGCTTAAAATTGCTGCGATTACGTTATAAATCTTATTAATACGGTCTGTTATTTACTGATGATGTGTAATATATTTCACATAAAAAAGTCAAACGTAAATTAAATTCTCATTCCTTACATATACTGTTTCAGAAGCATCATTCAAGATTAGTATTCGAAATAAAAGTAATTTTTCACGAAAAACGAAATCTTAACAAAATTGATGGAAATAAGTTTGCTCAACTCTGAAGACAATAAATGGAATTAGCATTACTGACTTTTTGATAATTTTAATTTACAAACCTTATATATTTTATACATTTGCACAAGATAAAAACATTGACGGATTTGTGAAAATCATGATAAGAAATTTTTTGGTAATAAATTATTGTAAAATTGAAATTTGCATTAAAAAATTAGCAAAAATAACAAAAATTCACCTCGACGGTCCAGACTGTCCGCATGTGTTGGATGCAGTGACTGGTTTGCCAAATGCGGCATTAATAAAATCCGGAACACAACGTATAGGACGCCCGGCATGATCGTAACAGGGATCATATTCCGGTTCTCGAAGTGAAAATTGTGAAAAATAAGCAGCCCAAATATGATATATTCGCAGTAAGAAAATAATTATAAAAGTTAATAGTGAATACATTTCAGCACAAATATTATCAATTACATACAATGGGCCACAAATGCATGAAATGGTAACTTCTTGCTAACTTCAGTTGGATTAAATAATAATGCGATAATTAAGATAACATTTCTGATGACTTTACAGACGGCATACGCTTTCGAGATTCTATCAATGAATGGTTGTGTGGAAGGAGTAATAATAGGCCTGGCGATCTGGGAAATGAATAGAAAACTATGGCAGATGCAGTAACATCCACCAGAAAATATGCGCAAAAGGATCAGATGGGCGTGGCAGTTCACAGTTTCTGGTTGGTGCTACGATGGAAGAAGACAAAGTGGAAAGACCGTTACCGAATGAATTCAATTCACTTCTTTCCACCCCACCCACTCATTTATCCATCTTCCCTTCTTTCTGCTTAACCAAATTTTCTTGCTTCTGTCTGAAACTAATTAGCTAATATGAAGCTGTATTGGATACGGTAGTATAGTTTTACCACCTATTTGTATTTCTATATTAATGCGATCGAAACTGTTGTTTAAGCAATCATTCATAAAATGAAAATCACAGGAAATTAATTAAAATTTAATCAGTTCTAAAAGAAGAGATATTCCGTGTCCGTTAATCATTACTATTATACAGTCATGAGGACAATAATGATAATGATTATGATGTAAAAACGATAAGAAAGTAGCGATTTATTAAACTGATTTATTTTCGACAACACAATATCCGATATCTCCTAAAGAACTTAAAATTTCGTTCCAAATTAATAAATGTCAGCAAATACTGAAATACATAAATTATCAAAACAAAAAAAAAAATTTATCAGTATGTTGAGAATAGAGGTGACTTCAATGCTTATTCCTCTCATTAACAATAACTTGAATAAAATGATTCAGCGAATTATCATGTAAGTTTGAAAAGCTCGATGCGTTCAAATATATAAGTGTCATTTAGTCGCGGCAAGATAAAATCGAAAAGAATAGCGGTAATTTCATCAAGCTAAAACTAGAAGAAGCTATATTGGCTTGCTTGGCAAAGAACCATTTATGTTTAATTTAATGAATATCACAAGGGATCTAACCCTCTTCTTTTCATTAATATTGGTCAAGAATATTTCTGTTTGCGCCATTATCATTTAGAAAAGCAGCGCAGTTTGAATGATTGAATGGCAATGATAAATTCTGCTATTGTACTTACATTAACATGGCTATCAGCTGCTTTTACTAAAAGAGATTAATTTGAACTAAATTATTATCTACAAATTTCAATAACGTACAGCACTGATACATACTTCTAGAGAAATTTTGATGGTTTAAATTTGAAATAGCAATAAAATTGAAAATTAAGCTATAATTCAAAATAATTCACTTGCAGACATATCAGAAATGAAAACAGCGACAATTGAGTCATGAAATTAAAAGTTAAATAGAATTGAAGTTAGGAAAAAAAATTAATATAGTCCGGTTGTTCCGGTAACTTTTAATATTTTCTAAAATTCCTTCTTAGTGTTTAGTGTCCTTCAATTTCTTTTTAGGATGTAAAAAACTATATTAATTTCTTTCCTAACTTTTAATTCCATCTATATCTAGAATTTAAAAGAAAAAATGGAGGCATATGATGACGAATTAAGATTCAAATTTTTAATTAATTTTAAAACTTTTTTTAGAAATTATATAAAAGAAAATCATTTCCGTTCTCAAAAATTCGACCATTGAATGAGTGAAAATATTGCATAAAAATAGTACAAAATAATCAATTATTAAAAATAGTTCTTTCACATATCCTTATTCCTTTTGTTGCATCTGTAGATTTCTTATTCAGATAGAATTGGACTTTCTCAAAGTGTTTCTCACCACATTGACATTATGATCGAAGAGGTTCTCGCAATGTAGCCATGAATTGCGGGAACCTCTTTCATTACCATTGTCAACAATTCGGTCGTTCAATTCCAATATCTCCTTGATGTGGCAAGTTGAGATTTCTGCAGGTGATTTAATATCGGAAAACTGTACACGTTTCGAATTCTTAAAAAAATAATTCTTGGGATAGAAGCAATATATGTATAAAGCTGTTTTCAAATGATGTAGTTAACTTGAAGACTTTAATACAAACATATTACATTCTCTTCAAGTCTCTCGATAATATCACCTTCACTTTTCTTCCGAACTGGTGTGGTCTTTATTGAAATGCAGGTCATATGTGAATTCTAAAAACTTCCCTCTGCTTATTTGTAATATTTTTAAAAATAGGATAAAGACCAAGGAATTATACGGAGTGGTATAGT